>JAAAKQ030249558.1:0-10953 GCA_010016005.3 Zanna intricata | reverse complement strand
TAAGCGAGATAGGGAATGCGTTTTAAGTTGCGATTAACTTCATACCGTCTAAGCGAACCTCAGAGTTGGTGCTGGATGGGAGTTGATAACTCTCAAATGGTCCTCGAGGACATAATAAATTCATAACTATGCTCCTTTCTGTAAGCTGGCATGGCATGTTGGAAAAAATGCGAGTAGAATAGCAACGTTTCTAATAATTGGTTAACGCAGGTGCGAGATCTTCGTGCTTCCGCGACAGTCCTAAAATTGTTTCTAAGGCGGGTGGTTTCGGGCAACGTGTCCTATGTCTTTACAGAAGACATCGGAAATCGGGCAAAAACTTTGCAAGTTTAAATTGCCGATGTGAATGTCCTTCTGGACATTGTCATCGGCGGAATCTTCCCGAGTTCGGTTGATGACTGTGGCGTTATCAGACCGAGGCGAAAAGACGACCTGCGGTAAAGCCCTTCAGGGCTTGGAACGGAGGGGGTGGTGGGCGTTATTCCACTTGGGGGGGAACTCGAGATGTGACTCCATATGTCAAGGAGTTTGACCAAGTTCAAGTAGTCTGAAGGTGTAGAGTAGGCAATTTCTTGCTGAGACTTATGGCCAATGCAGGGAGCCCTAGGACATTCAAGCCCAGAGTGCTGGCATCTACTGTGGTTTCGATGGTAATTTATGCCGCACAGACATAGTGGAAGGCCTTTTGAGTGGGGAGAAATGCGGAAACTGAACAGCATTTATAGGAGGCTGGCGATGAGGTCTACCGGGTAGATTCATTGGATACCTCGGTGGTGGCCAAAGAGAAATGTAATAGAGTCAAGAATGATAGAGAAGAGGTAAGGAGCCGCATACTGGCAGGCTGGCAGGTGAGGTTGCGGAATGCGAAGGAGGAGCATCAGATCTACGTCATGATTCCACAGGTCAACAGATGTTGACCTGGGTCAACAGACTTCAAGGGGAGGTGGTGGACCTCTAGGCGGCACAGTGGTTATCAAGTGGGTCATTCGGGGTCACCCATGGGTCATCCTGCCTCTGCAGGATAGGAAAGAGGCGCACACAGTTGCGCTACTATTGTAATAAGATAATATTGCGGATACGGTAGAGAACACCTTCTATGTGAATCCCAGATGAAGGCAGGAGATACCGCGTGACGATTTGAACTCGCCGGGAAGAGTCATGCGCTTGATGTTCTATTCAGGTGAGGGTTGGTCTGTGTATGCTCGGCGGTTTAAAAGGGTGCTTCAACAGAAACTAATGGAGGAGAACCAAGAGGGTGAAAAGGGTGATTGGAAATGTCGTCACCATTGGGTACCATGGGTGACGACGTCGTTTGAAGCCAGCATAGCTGTTATATAAATTCTGAGCTGTAAATTTTGCTAATTGTAAATATCGAGGGTAAATAGTGAATGAATGTGTTATGTAATTATTAGTGTGAATGAGAACTGTGCCTGTGACTTAGATGGTGATTATTTTATGCGTACACGACAGTTCCACCACCACCCTGCCTGAGATTGCAGTTCCTATGGCGTTATCTGGGTTTTATACATTTCAAAATTTTGATCATAGGCTAACCATATCTCATTGTAATTGTGAGAGCGACCAGGTCGGCAACTGTTCTATGCGTCCCACATTTCTTATCTCATTAATATTGAGATCATTGGTATTTGCAAAAAATTTGGAAGTTTGTCCAAAATTCAAATTGGGAATTTTTCATAATCCATTTAATAGTATTTCATCATGTTTCCTGTGAAGTTTGGGTAAGGACTTTGACATCTGCCGTATCATTAAATCTACTTCTATTTTGTAATGATGGGCTTGAGATCAACTCGAGTGCCCTGAAAACCTTTGGTTTTGATTTCTTCCACCCCTTAATAAAAATCAGTTGACGATAAAAACAGACCGAGGTTGATCCAAAATATTCCGTATGGTTTTAATCTAAAGTTACACTAGTGTAATAGTCAGAACATTGGCATCAAATGTTAATAATACTTCCATCCACCTAAAACAAGAAAAACTAAGTAGACGCAAAAGGTAAGAAAGAATTATCGCTTCCTATCAGTGTAATCGGCAGTTTAAAAAAAGGTTTTAAAAAAATATGGATTTTAATGGTTTATAATAGCATTACATTTTTTTTCATTACATACTTAAGAACATTTTATTATTAAAATAATAATGCACATAGGAAATAAATGTCTTCTATTTATTAGGTATCACAATATTGAAATAAATCTATGATAATAAAAACTATTTGTTTAAAACGTGAATAGTTCTCGTAAAGATTAAGGAAAAAAAATCTGAAACAAAATGTTTTCCAAGGTTCATGGAAACGCCTTCCTTGTCTAGTAGATAACGCAATTTTTCCCTACCACTCCAGTATGACATAAGATTCACAGACACTCCATTCACACAACCTGCATAAAAGATACCATGGTGACTTTTATATAACGCATTATCGTTCTCTTGAGAATCGTGCCAACTTCATAACAGCTGAAACAAATTTAATACGATGAAACGCATTTTGTATTTAAAGTTGGTAGAAATAAAATAATGTTATTTTAATTTATCGTACTGTGTTAGATGTATAGAATAAATTACCTATTTTATCGCTTTTTTTAATGTTTAACTTATTTATTTATCTATTATCAGCCTTGTTACATAAATCTCTCGTATGAAATATCTTCAAATGACTAATGAATTATCATTAAAATATAGCCTAACTCTCAAAACAATAATCTAATGTTTCCAAACTTGTTTTTCTGTCGTATGATGTAAAGTAATAGCCATTATGAATATTAATCTAAAGCCATTATGAATGAAAAGTAATTACCACTATATCTGTTAAGTACATCAAAGTTTTCCGAAATTTCTGGAAGAAATTAGTAATTAACTGTAGCATACAAACTTCCCTTTCTCATACCCACTACATTAATTCTGGTGCAGAATATATTTTGAAATTTATAAACAAAATATTAATTAATATCATTTGAAATCAAATTTCACTTAAATAATTTAAATTTTAATACCAAATTTTGCTGGGTGTCCATAACACAATATTTTGCATATAATATGACTGCTGGATATGGCAAAAAAATTTTCCCATTTTATCGTAATAAAATCTGATGGTAGGCGATTCTTACCTCACTGAATATGTTTATCCGCTTCGACCTAGTAACTCTAGAACGAATATTTAATTGATAATTAGTAACGTACTTTCAGTTTACTAATCAAGATATACGCATACTGAAATAACATTTTACACAAAAGTTTATTCCCTTATTCTTTAACAGAAAATGACGTAAATGACAAAAATGGGAGTTGGACTTTATCCCTAGTTTTCCCGGCATTACATTTAAGGAATATTCACAGCAGGAAATACTGCCTAATGTCAATTTTCCATAAGAAATGGTTGAAATTTCAAGCGTTTGAAAACTGCTATGTCTGACTATGATATGACCCTGAAAATTTCAGATCGTTATGCAAGACCACCATAAATATTAGTGAGGACATTAAATGTATGGCTTAATTCTAATTTATATTACCTAAATCTGTAGCAAAAAAATTTATTTTTTTAATGTTACAAGGAAAAATTAACTTATCAAAGAAATTATGTGTGGATTTTAATTAAACTTTTCAAGGAAGAATTTTTTGTAGTTTTATGAAATTCAGCAAATTATTCAGAAGTGATCGTTAAAACGATCATATTAAGATAATAATTACCTAATAAAACGACAAATATAGAGAAATAATTAACAAGATATTTTGCCAAAAAAGGCTGGATCTACCGATCAAAATAAATTTTATATATTATTCACGTAAATCATATACACACGAACTATGATACTTCATATTACTATGTTCAACTATATTCAACCGAGTTTTATTTGAAGAAAAAAATAAAATAAAAAAAATATATATATTAAATTCACTCTTTACCGACAATTTAATTCTCGGTAAATTTTTTTAATTGGGTTTACCTGCAGTATAAATTGGGAGGTGTATTAACTAACGTCATCTGCTATACCGACATTGGCTGTCGTCATGGCAACAAATCAACTACCCACTTCATTTTTTGTCAAATCATCGAGTAATGGTTATATATAGATTTACCACTCACCGTCATTCACTAGAAGATTATACATTCTGTTCAACATATTGACAACAGAGTAGGAAAACTTGTAGCAAGGATATCTACATAGTAGTGTCAGAGGCTATCATAAAACCAAATTTCTGTTGGATTATTTTATAATTCTGTATATATGGATTCATTAACCCAAAACCATTTTCTAGTGAGAAATATTAACTTAATATACTTATATATATATATACATATAAATAAATAAATAATATACTTATAGTAATATTGATAAAATTTAATTCTAATCACATGTTAATATTTAAATAGGTAAATAATTATTCTAATAAAGATATAAACTATTATTCATCAGTTTAAAGAACATACACGAGCAAATATTCGTGTAAGTGTGTGAAATCACTAACAACCTTCACGATAATCATTAAGAAAAAAAATATTCATATTTTTATCTTATTTTAAAATAGACACCAAAGTAAAAAATTTATAAATTATCGTATTCCATAATGGAAATAAAAATTCTAAATTGACTCGTGACAAATCGATTATATAATTAATCAATTTCATAACATTATATCGTGCTTCATGAGAAATATTACTAGTACAGTATTTTATCAATCAAAAATTAAAATTTTATTTATTTAATCTCATTTTCAAATGCTTACTGTTCAAAAAAGTTTTTTCTTGAAAATTCTATGTATATAAAAATTTATTGTAAAACAAAAGTGTTCTTGCAATATTATTTTGTAAAACAAAATAATTTCAGTAATTTCATATTACTTCATCACATTACTTAAACCAAATACATTTTTTATAGAATTAAAATCCTGAGATATTTTTGAAAAACATAAATAGAAGTATGAATGTAACTTTATTAAATGTTTATATTATTTGTTGCAAGTATATAGATTCAGATTTACTTTAAAATTTCTGTAATTATCATTTTAACTTTTGTCTAATATTTGCAAAGAATAATATTAACAAGAAACCTAACAATAAATGAGAGGCGGAACTTAATTCCACCGAATTCTGTCCGAATACTGGCACAGTTCTCCATTAAATTTCTTTTTTATATATCAGTTTACTGATTATTGATACTTTAAAAAGAGATTGATTACAGAATTTTATAATGTAATATATTATGAAATTATGAATATATATTATTATTAAATTAATTTTTTCATAAGAGATATTATTTATCATAAATTAACATGCGTAATAATTACACATATCAAGCAGTAATTGGATTTCATTACTGTTCTGAAGTCTGCTGAATTTTCTTCTTTTTTTTTGTCTTCTTTTTATGTATTTATATGAAGAGTGTTTTCTGCATGCCGTATATGTAAAAAATCTTTTATAAAATATTTCGAATAAAAATTATGGCCCGTAAAATTGGAAAAAGCGAAAATTATTAGTCACATGCCACGTCACCGATAGAAGCATGTTCTTTGTAGATATCGCTTTAAGTATTAACATGCAGAATATAAGTTTGTATACCGCAGTTAAAACACGTTTTCCAAACCAGAAAAAAAGTAGGAAAAAGTATAAAAAAAGCAGTAGGAAGTAGGAAAATTAAAAAAAGTAGTACCTCCTTGAATTCATCAGCGAGGTGTTCACAGGAATGCTGAAGTGTGAATATCCTAATAAAATACCTATTAATATCATATGCATTTAATGACATAAAATGAATTAATAAAGTAGTTAAAATTTAGTTCATCTTTAATATTTTGAATATAGTAAAGAAACAATGAAAGTGGAGTAACTGAAAATTTAAATAGATAACAAAACGGAGTTGTCGACAGGAATTTATTGTCAAAAACTGAACTATTGATGTTATTAATTTTACTCCATAATCTAAATCGTATTAACTATTTTTACGAACACCAGATATCTTTATCTGATGATTACGTAGAGGGTATTTCAGTATTGCATCTTTTTATACAAAAAACAATTTGTCAACCGTAAGAGTACTGGCTCGCAGATTATCATTAGGCTATTATTACTTAACACATGAATTTAAACGTTAACAATTAACGTAGTTTATATATACCTACGAAGAGAGAGATTGGAAATGGTTTGTGATGTGAGAATTATGTCATCTTTTAACATCGGTGATGTAAAATAAAATTAGTCGTCATTATGGAAAGGAAACATTTTGCTAATAATCGTTTCATTCTGTGACAATAAGGTTCTTGATCTTACGTAGAATAGATCACTTGGTATCAAGCAACCTTATTGTATACAAAAATTTCTTAAAAATTTGAAAGCTTTCTGCGTTTCGGTAGTAAACCGGGAATAATTGTAATAAACATTCAAATATATAGGGTAGTAACATAGCCATTCATTTTTTTCGCAGCAATATAAACATCCATTAAAAAAAATTGATTATTCTTATCAATATTTAGATCAGTTTATGCATAATTTAAATTAAAACACAATAAAGTTATATTTTTAAATTTCAAAATGGCGAAACTTACAGTTTTGCGATTATTTAAATTATAAATCATTATTTTCGTAAGTTATGTTCTTCCAAGAACATAAAGTTTTGTAACGTAAGTATTTAGTATTTTTGAGCAAACTACACATTCATTAAAAAAAAAAATTACGAACAGGAAATAATTTTGCTAATATCTGTCTCCAGAAAAAGCACAATTGTAAGGATTATATTTCAAAGTATTATTTTATGCTAAAATGATAGATAGGTTTTGTAAAAAAAAAAAAAAAAACACTTTTAAAGACAAAAAAAATCTTTTTAATTAGTGTGAAATAAAAATATTGGTGTCGTTAGATGCAAAGTAATTAATAAATATTGTGTAAGAAAATAGTTTTTCGTTATTAAATTATAATGATAGCGAAAACCACAGTTTATGTTAACATATGGATTACGAGAGCAACGCTAAGACGTTTTGCCGGCATAAGAATAGCATGATTTGTATCCATTTATCTACTTTACGGGGTGAAACACTAGTGAATGGTGTGACTATTTGTTAAAAAATTAAATTCATTGAAATAAATAAAAAAGATAACTTCAAACTAAATAAAAGAATTTTCATTGATTAAATAAAATATTTTTTTTTTTTTTTAATAAATTATTTTTAAAAAAGAGAATTTGTCAAAATAAACATATATAAATAATTACAAATTTTATTAATTAAAAAAATTTAAAAAAAATATGTTTATATAAACGTATACCTTATCTCACCAAATTTTAATTATACGTATAAAGTATCTGAAATTTGTTTATTTAGACTGTATTGAGTAAAGTGAATATTTTCCTACAACTAAGTTTTTAACTGTTTTCAATCGTCCACATTCTAGCACCTTAAGATTTCCAGGCATTACACTAGAGTGACCTTTACTTATGGGGATGTGAAACGAAGTATATGTGTTCCAACATTACATGCTGATTTCGATAAGCTGAAAATGAAGATTACAGTTGCAGAAACCTTTATAACAAAATAATGTCCTGCAACGCTTTGCGGGAGAATTCAGCTTTCTTAATATCAACCGTGCAGGATAGAATGCACGTAGAAGATTTGTAATTTGCTAAGGATAATGTTAAATATTTTTCCATAGTACGTAATTTCTCTTGTAATTATAACACACTTTTATCGCAGAATATTTTTGTTTGAAACCGGTTCATTCTTTCAGATACACAATTTACTTATCTATTATAATCTAATCTTATCTATTGTAGTTAAGTTACTAATGTAATTTTTATGTATTCATTCTTCGAAATTTATAACAAAAATTTATTATACACACACAAATATTTCATTAATTCTAAATTCTTAAATTAATTTAAAGTTTATCGGTATCCACTGTTATCCCTACAAAAATGTAAATGAGATTTACTTTAGTAATCTCACTTCTGTTCACTATAGAGGTGAAATAATCATTAGTATCAGAGAATTAAAATATGACTACTAACAACTGTACTTAAAATACTTTATGACATCATATGAATACGTAATATATAGTATATTATGTAAAGCCCACCGGGCTGGTCTAATAGTTAAGTCATCATCGCAAATCAGCTAATTTCGAAATCGAGAGTTCTAAGGTTCAAATACTAGTAAAGGCTACTTTTATACGGATTTGAAGATTAGATCGTGGATACCGTTGTTCTTTGGTGGTTGGTTTTCAATTAACCACACATATCAGGAATGATCGACCTGAGACCGTACAAAACTTCATTTAAATTCATACATGTCATCTTCATTCATCCTCTAAAGTAATACATTACAGTGGTTCCGGAGGCTAAATATAAAAATATATATATATACATATATTACGTAACAGAAAAAACTATTTATTTCTTTTTTATAAAATAATGCATTATATAAGATGCTGAACAGTCAGTAGGAAATAAATATCAAATTTATAAGTATATGTTTTCCAAGGCAATTTGTATTGATAATAAATTTATATTGTTAAATCCACGGTTTATGTCTATTAAACAGTAAATTTAGTATTTTTATTGTATAAATAAAATTATGAAGATTTTAGAGCTTTAAAAATACATAATAATAATTTCTGTTTGTATTATTATTACTATGGAAACATTATCAAAATTTTAGAAAGCAGATTATAAATTTTTTAAATTTTATTTATCATCAGTAAAAATGAAAAATTCGCAACACACCGTTATCTTTGGTATGTCTTTTATAATACATAATTTAATGATCATCAAGTATTTTTGACGTAACAAGTTAAATTGTTTAAATAGTTTTAATAAATCTAAAATCTGCTGCTCAGTTTGAAATCAAAGTGCCTTTTTTTGTAAAATTATTATATGAGATTTCATACAGTATTTCTCAACAAAAAAGAAAAATTTCAAATGATTATCATATTCAATATTCCTTTTTCGTTCTCAAATTAGCAGTTATTATTCCATATGTCAGTTAAATTCTTCCACTTATAAACACATCCATACACTGTTGTAAAATGGTTAGATAGCTGCTATTATTTCTTTTGAATCCAATCCATTATTTAAAAGATCCTATAATTTTACTTCAAGAAAACAATTACTGTTATATTATTACTTTACAGAATGTTAAAGGATTGCGTATAATTGCTACTTCTTTCATGATCCACCTGATTAACCTTCATTAAATAATGATCATCGATTCGATGATCTTGAATAAAAAAAATAAATTATTTTTTGTACATTTCTTCCTCACTTTTTTGGCCTTTAAATTTTAATAGTTGTCCTTCCTGAAGATCCAGTGTAGTGTTTTTAAGATTCACTATCATTTATAACGTTACCGATTTTGATTTATTTATGTCTGCAAAGGGTAATTATTGTATAGATTCAATAAGGGAGAGTGACATTAATTTTTTTTTTTTTACATCCGAAAAATTATTTCACAAAGGTTATAAAAACAATATGTAACAATATCAGATTAAATTAAATATAATAAATGAAGAAATTCGTACTAAAATGAATAATTTCCAAACAATTATTTTTCACGAGCTAATTCAATGTAGATGTTATACTTCTTCGCAAACGTCCGCTTACTTCAGCTACTAAAAATTTTGCATTCTATATATGTTAATGAATTTCATACTAGATTTATAAAAAAATATTCCTACGTTATGCTTAGAAATTTTTATAGAATTGTTTCTTCATGATATTTTCGTTAAAAAAAAAATATTTGTATGTAATAACTCCAGTACAATTGTAACAAAAGGAATGTAAATCTCAGTTGATGTAACATTAAGATTCATTAAGTTTAATTAAAATTTTATCCTGATTTTCACCCACTTAATAAAATAAAATAAACATTCTACATAATGGAACTAAAATTTTAATTCACTTTATAAATTACAGATCTAATCTCTATGTATTCTGAAAACTTAGAAACATTAGTATGGATATTGTAACTAGAAAGCTCTTTATTCCAGAGCTTCAAATACAAAATGAGCAAAAATGAAAGTATTAAAAATTTAAACTATATGAAAAACATTTTTTAATCTTTTGGTTAAATGAATTCATCAGCTTTTTAAGAATTAATCCTCAAATGATTTTAATAAAATGAGCAGAATTTCGTTCAAAATTCATCATATGCTTTGTCAATATGGCTTTATGCGTTCATCGCTTAAATGTCGGTGTATTAACAAAAATTCTATAAATTTAATTTGTTTATGATTTTAAAATAACAATCTTCAGTAATTAGTCAATTTTTACTAGTTCCCTTGTAATTTAAGAGGAAAACAACGCACACTTCAGTTTTCCTGTACTACTATCTCTATTCCGCTCTAATTGTCTCTTTGTCTTACGTAAGCATTCCTTTACTTCCATCAAGACTATTACTAGTTTCAATAATTCTGAAATAATATTACAAGTAAAACAGGTTTGCTAATTGTCTTTTTTTTTTAAGATTATAAGTATTTATTAATAGTTCATCGTAAATAGTTATTTATTACTCCTAGATTATTTTATATCATCTCTTATTATAGTAATAGCAAATTATTTTATTAACCTATGAACTATGTATATATTACTTAATTTTGGTTTTTTGATATATATTATTGCTTAATGACAATTTAATATTATTCTTATTCTTATTAGGTATAGTACTAGTGCCCGAATGTTTGTGACTTGCAGGCCTTTATAGATAAAAGAATGAAAAAAAATTTACAACTTATATTTTTCATGTACACTTTTGTATATTTTTTAAATTAAATTTATTTTTATTGCAAAAATGAAATAATACTTTTAAAACATATTAAAAGCAACTATATATAATTATATAGATAGTGAACATAAATTATTCTTTTAATTTTAGGGTTTCATAAAAATCTAACAAAGCAATATAGTGGGCGTTAATTTAGTATAAAGAGTAGGTACTAGAGTTACTGACGATCTTCAATGAACA
>JAAAKQ030249535.1:0-28071 GCA_010016005.3 Zanna intricata | reverse complement strand
AAGTGAGCGGTAGGACACGCAAGCAGGTGGCGTTGCGCGCCAGGCTTTGACCGCTCACGCATTTTAGTTCAGCTCTACGAGCTTGATAAATGGTTGCAAGAAAACGTTTTTAGATACAAGTAGCCCTTCGTGGCACGGACATTCGGTTTTATGCTCTAGGGCGACCGAATGGGGTGGTGGCGGGAGACATGCCAGTAAACCAATTCCTACCAAGTATAAATATTTTTAATAAAATTTAACATTTACATAGTTTTTTTGTTATTCGTTAAGGGGATCTTTACACCCCTTACGGTTTTTTTTAAAGATGCTTTATATTTTAGTTTTAATTTTATTTTTTAGATTGTGACTGCGATATTAGTTGTAAGATTTACCTTGTATTAGTTTTTTTAGATAGTATCTCATCTGTAATATTATCTTCAAGTTTTTGTTAACATTTTTTATTTTAATCTGGTTTTAGTTTTTACCATTTAAATTTTCTGTTCTCCGTGATATTAGTTGTAAGTTTTTGTGAAATTAATTTTTAAGTTTTTATTTTAAATTTCAATCTAGTTTTAGATTTTAGTTTGTTTCAAAATTAAAAAAAAAAAAAATTGTTTATTGGCAATTTTTATTTAATTCAGGCGATAATAACGCTTTAGCATTTTTCGCTCCTCCAAAAAAAAATAAAAATAATAATTAGCACTAACAACTAATTTGGATACCAGTGGGTTTTATCTGTTGAGTTATTTTTAAGATCATATTTTTTGAATCCGAACATTTCTTCGTAGCATTTGGATTTTTGTGGTTTTCTAGTTTAGATTCATTTATGACGTTGCATTTATTTTTTCTATTCATTGTGGGAATGTTCATTTCTATTTTTTACCGTGTTGGGGGTGTACACTGAGTTTTGATGAGGGTGTACACTGAGGTTTGATGATTCCAAACATTTTTGATTGTAACCTTTATAAAATTTCAATTCTGCTGTAACTTTGTAGAATCCCAAAGCTTATCTTTATGACCAGATGGGATTAAATTTCTCTCTTTTACATTAGTAATTTTGTTGTTTCATTGATAAATTTGATTTTTGTTGTTGAATATCCAATAAAACTTTTCTTATACCTTTTAATTGCATTAGTTTTTTCATATGAATGGCTGCTAACGGAGTTGTCAGCTTAAGTTCAGTTCAAGATATTCAGCTCTATCATATTAATGAATTTATTTATTGGTAATAAAAGACCGAAGGGCATTAGATGACATGCAGATTTCATTGATCATTTAGATTTTATTCATCTCTTCTTTAGTCAATCGTTCTTGATGATATATAAATGTAGTATTAAGAATATTAATGCGATTTGTTTATGTTCTTAGACTTCTTTAACAACTCTTGTTATCAATAAAAGTTGATTTTATTGTGTTGCGGTATGTATACTCGATGACATTTTTATATCGACGCTAGTATTTTTACTGCCATACAAGTTTAGTTTTTTGGCCGGAAAGATTTTGTCGTAAAATTTTGTCTTTACCGAATATCAGCAAAAAGTTAAATACGACTCTTGATCTCAGCAAGTAGGGGAATGCTTGGTTTCAGTGTTGGGTGAAAATCGATCAGAATTGAAAAACATATGACAGCAGCCCACATAACCGCTTGTATCGTTAAAATAAGGCGGAAAAAACGAAATAGAGAAATATGAACAAAAATAATCGATAAAAAGAAAAATAATTTTTTTTCAAGTTTCTAGGATTGTAAGAATTCGGAAGAATTTACAAGGATTGTAAAATACATACAACACAAATACTACACAAATTACAACATATACCCACATACAATAACATCTTACACCTACACTCGGTGGTGTTGAGACACGTTATGAAATGCAATCGTAACCCAAAGTGGAAACTATCGTGTCAATGTACACTACATTTCGTTTGCAATCATACAATCATACATATCATCTTCATTCATCATCTGAAGTAATATCTTTTGATGGTTCCGGAGGCTAAACAAAAAAAAAAAAAAAAAAAGAAGAAAGATGGTGCAGTCCCGTAATACACTGAATTCGAGCAAGTAAGTGATCTACAACCGTGCTTGGCTGATATTGAAGTATCAGAAATATTTGAAGAGCTATCACCGCAGTCTGTTTTATTTGTGTAAGGATCATGAGAAAGGAGGGTAATGGTGTTGATGTGCCAACATTTTTTTCACTTATCCTTACCTTTTCGACTCCTATTGCTCCTGAGCGAATAAGAATTACCTTTCTATTTTCAAGAATTGGTCCTTTCAGACTTTATTTGGTTATTGGTTACCTTGGTACGGTTGTGTTCGACCGTATATAGCAAACCCAAGACGATGCTTTCAGTGCTTGGGTTCATAATTATAACGCATGCGCTGAAGTAGAAAAATATGTTAACTGTAAAGGTTCACACTCTGCAAGGTCTCGAGACTGCCCCTCTATAAGGAAGAAAAGATTATATTGTATATTTTTTACTAAGCAGAAAGTGTCCTTTCCTGTTGCTCGTCGGTAATACCGAAATCCCTCAGCATGAGGAATCCAGTACAATCCGGTGTTATTTTGTCAGAGACAGTACAATAGAGGTGTTATTTTGTTACTTTGTTAAAGTGCCAAAAGTGATCCAATGCCTATCGTGCAAAGAACTAACCAAAATGGTAGAGATCTTGTCATACCAAGCAGAATAACTCATGTGTGCTATTATTGCACTGAATGCAAGCAAGAAAATAACTTCTGCTAGAAAGTCTGATAACTAAATAAAAATCACGCTGCACTAACAACATAGCAAACTAACAAGATCCCTAAAATGTCATCTACAAAAACTCGTAACCTGGTACGGTATTTCCAGCCTCCCAGGCTTCCAAGTCCCCACCACCCCGAGGTCACTTTGAGGATATGGAAGCCGTTGAAGGGCCCGAAGAAGCAAAGCACTTCCCAAAAGTTCAACAGCAAAAAGAAACCCCGGATTATGTTTAACAAATGATTACGGCAGAAGCGATAATAGACCAGTTGTTATCTTAGTCGGTAATAGTAATTTACCTCAAAGTCAGCCACGCAGTGGCTGGTTGAGAAAGCTAATTTGGAACGGATGCATGATTCAGTTGTTCAATACAACAGGTGTGGCAGTACGATCCATCAATTTACCGTGTTTGCTCGCCTGATACTCGATAGTGTAAATGTATTTAATCCAATAACATCTGGAAAATCAAGGCGGCCTTCTGTTTCTTCGTAGGATGAAGACTGCAGTATTGGATTGACTGATCGTCGCAGAGTGTTACGTTATTTCTTCAATCGAAGGCCGACGACAGAAATGCCCTGCGTCTCCCGCAATGCACGCTCTATGTGCCGTCGAGTGTTTCCGTGTGCTAAACGGATATCATGGTTGAAAAATGTCGATACCATTTTTCGGACAACTCGTATCACGATTGTGTGAGGTTCGCGCCATGTGTTGGTCGGTATAGTCACCGCAGCCGATTGGACTGGAAAACCACGGCATCCTGGTAACGACGCCAGTGAATGTGGCAAACATATTTAGAAATATGTTTTTAAGTGTCACTTATGTCATCACACTGTCGTGAGTTGTAGGTTGCAGGTAGGCGAGTTCCATTTGTTATCAGAGATCACATGTTATCGGAGATTCGCGAAATGAATTATACATTCCTTTTTCTTTCGATGAACTAAGGTATGCCATAAATTATTCTCGTGACATTTCCCCCGGAAATAACATGATATCAGGCTCAGTATGTTATATCTCCCAGCTACTGCATTACGACATATTTTATGTTT
Source organism: Zanna intricata (assembly GCA_010016005.3). Classification (NCBI taxonomy): domain Eukaryota; kingdom Metazoa; phylum Arthropoda; class Insecta; order Hemiptera; family Fulgoridae; genus Zanna; species Zanna intricata. Next base: position 24,298 of record JAAAKQ030249535.1, on the reverse strand, counting down.
CTCTAATAGAATATTTTCTGACCAGGTGTTTTCAGATTCTTGGTCAGATAATTTCCGTACTGGAACCTGTAAAGATAGTCCTGCTTCTCGAGTTATTGTCCTATCTTCTTGAACAGCTCCTTGTGCAAGGAAATGGAACGAATGGTAAACTGTCGTTTAGACAGTTTACCACTCAAGATACTATACCTTGAAAGAAACATTCTAATTGCTCCCGAACAATGCGGTTTCCGGCAAGGCAGATCGTCAATTAATTATGTAGTTACCCGAAAAATTATTATTCAAAACAGCTGTACTTTAATAACGTCTGGTTGCTGTATTTTTCGATTTGCAGGAGTATTACATCACTTGGAGGAGAGGAATCCTAAATACACTGCAAGAGTGGGGTATACAAGAGAATTTCCCTGGATTCATCAGGGGTTTTCTCAGTAATCGGTTCTTTCAAATTTTCGGCGGAACGTGGATATCCGAATGTTTCTCACTAGAAAGTGGAATACCAAAGGGAAGTATCCTAAGTGTATCTTGTTTGTCGTAGCCATAAATATTATTCAATATCTGTGTGTGATAACCTGTTATGTATTCATTGTTTGTAGGTGATTTTTCAATTTACGTTCCACGTAGAACTTTAGTTACTGCCGAGAGGGTGCTTTAAAACCAAATAACCCGTTTAGAATCTTGATGTAAAACGACTGAATTCACATTTTCCCAGGAAAAAATGAAATGCATTTGCATTTCAACGCGTTTTGCGTGGTTGACGAAACATGTTGACCCCCAAGTATTTTTATATGGTAAACTAGTTCAAACATACACGCAGGTTAGGTATCTTTGATTGTGGTTTGAATAACGATTGACGTGAGTAACCCATTTGAAGGAGCTGTAAGTAAAATGTACAAAAATGTTACAGATGCTGAAAGTTCTATCCAATACTTGCTGAGGAGCTGACCGTGTATGCATTTGCACCTCTACCAACCACTGTGCCGTTCCCGGTTAGACTATGGCTGTGTGGCTTATTCGTTCACACGGACTACCCCTCTAGTGATGCTTAATGTAGATCACCACTCATTCATCTGTCTGTGATCTGTGTTGTTTGGCCTTCCCAGTATCGCCAGTGTTTTCGTTGTGAGCTATTTGCGATTAAAAAGGTCTTAAATAGCCCAAAATTCCTACAGGTACTTATCTGTTCAGATTAAAAGAGTGATTTTTCAAGCCATTAGTGATATGTACTTCAGACACCCTGTTGTGTGTGATATGCAGTCTATCATCTCTGAAATGACAGAACGTAACACAACCGTGAGCTTCTGCTAGATCTCCAGCCATATTGTAATTTCAGGCTATGAGCGCGCTGATCATGTAGCAAAGAGGCTTAATTGCAGCCTCCTTTAATCGTGTTGTTTCGAACGATTTTTCTGTTTTTTGAAGAGAATAGTTCGTGATGATCGGCAAAGTGAATGGAAAGCTGCCATCAACAATAAACTTCGTCCAGTTAAGAAGAATGTCCCCGTAGAGCTCTTCATCCCGGATTAACCGTCCAGAAGAGGTTATTATTTGCCGTTTGTGGATATGGCACACCAGGCTCACTCATGGATATCTGATGGCTCAAACAGATGCACCCGTTTATTTTCGCCAACTAACGATACACCACGTCCCCGTAGACTGTTTCTTATGCGGCATTGCTTCAGAAATTTAAATTAATGGATAATATCCCAAATATTTTAGGAAACAATATGACGATGTTATCAAATGTCTTGCTGTTCCTTAAACCATGCATTTGTATTTTGATATTTGAATATTTCTATAAATTGGTTTGTGTATTCTTGCTATTTTGCGTATGCCAGATGGTAATTTTGTTGTTTTAAGTTAGACTTTTAGTATTTTATTTTAGTTGTGGTTTTACTTCGTTCGTTATTAGCTCATCTATATCGGCATGGGCACTTTACATCTATGTTCTACTATACGAGGAGTATTTTTCGTTATGATATTACGCGTTTTATTGTTTTATATTTTTATTTTTTCATATTGTTTGCTTAAGTTATTCAGTATAGAAATATTGTTTCCGGCCGCAAATAACGATACTTCATTTTGCACCCAGAAAAAAATTAATAATTTTAATATCATTGTCCATTCAGCATCGATTTCTTCAGACAGTTTTTATGTGATTTAGTAAATTTGATATTATTGTCTATAAAAGATCAAGTTTTATTAGTACGCGTATGATAATATACGTAAAAAAAAAATTAGTTTGATTATAAAATTAATGGAAATTATAAAATTCATCCAAATTAATCTGTTTTTTCCGTAAGTTGTGAATAATGAAAACTCGGAGAGCCAAAATCTACAAGTAATTTCTAAAAAACTATTTCCAACTTTTGAAGTTCTGTACGCATGTAGCACGGGCGAAGCTGCGATGGGAGGTGCTACATAAAACGACAGTTAATATAAATATTAGATAAAATACAAATAAAATTAAAATTTTTATAAAATAAAATACATGGAATAGGATTAAATTCCATACTAAATCAATGTGATTTTATTTTGGAGATGCTGTTTTTGTATGATTTTATCTTTTAGAAATAACTAGTAAAACTTTACATATATAATATTGTAAGTTTGATTCCAGAATATTTTGATCATGTTCAAGTGGATATCACCTTTTTAATTTTTGTAGCAAAAGTCAAAAAATATTGTTATATTTGTCTACAGACAGTATACACATCTGAGCTACTAGAAACGTCTAGCACTGGAGTACTGGTTTTGTTGTCTTAGATTGTTTTAGATAATTTATTTTGAATCATTTGTCTTTTTGACCAATGTTTCTAAATTATTGCATAATAATTGATTTTTTTTTTCAATAATTCGTTCAAAAAAAATTTAGTATTGTACATAACAATAATCATGTATAAATTTTATATAAATTCTTTAAATAGTTCCTATTTTTAAAACTGTACAAATTCAGTTGTAAAATCTAGCAAAAATTGTGCTCTTGATTATAATACAAAAGAACTAGATTTTGCATTCGGATTAGGCTAGGTTTTATTATTTTTTAAACGATTAATTCAGTAGATAAAAACAAAATACGATGTATTGAAACATGATTTGGATTTTTAAATATATTGAAATAAAAAATACTTAGAATTACTAAGAGATTCGAACCCAGGAACTTTCGAATGATTGATAAAATAACACGCTATCACTCCACCACGTAGGTCGCCGGATTGTTTTTAGTAAAACGTATTAGTATTTTTCTCTTTATTCTACAATTGTTTCAATTTTTTTTTTTTTTTTGGCAATTAAAATATATTATACGTGATTTACCTCTTATTAGCAGTTAATTTAGAAAACAGTATTGCGCTTAACGTGTTTGTATCTGTTAATGGGAATTTTCATCACACACACACACACATATATATATATAATATTGTATGTTATGTATTATAAAAAAAAAAATATGAAATTGAATAAAAAGCGGTATTTGATAAAGCGAGTGGGAATAAAATAAAATCATCTCCATTGTCGACGATCTTTAGTTTAGTATTGAAAGGAACTTCGGTATGAAGGAAACGTTTCACCTGCTTGAATTACTGTTGCTGCCACCGTCAACATCGCCGTCGCCGTCTGTGTCTAGTGTATCACTGTTTTCCACTTTTGTGATAATAGGGCAGTTGGTGACTCAAGGGTAAGTCAGTACTATTACAATATTTATTAATTTAAAAAAAATTACATTTATCTATTATTTTTTTTTTTTTTTAATTAAAAAGAAAATGTTTTCAATTTAATTCGTAATTTTTTAATTTATTTTCCAGCTTTACTCTTCATAAAATGTGCAAATTTTGATGATTTTTCTCTTTTGTCGAAAAAATTCTGGTGCTTTTATTGTAAGTTATTCAGATAATGAATGTGTTTGGAATAAAAAAAATATTGTCTGTGGAGACGTGTTGAAGAAATCGTTTCAAATCATTTTTAAAATGTATCAGTATAACGATAAATCGCCTAGTTATTTTCATGCAGAAATTCAAGAACATTTTATTGAAATTTAGTAAAAAAAAAAGAAGAAAACTATTTGAAGTTATTGCATTCCAACGAGCCTTTTTTTATACCTTGAGTTAAAATGTTGTTGAAATAATAATTGATGCTATTATCTTTTCCGCGCTAAGATCACTGTCGTTTTTATGTTTATTATCTTTCTTAGCTTCATTCTTTTATTTCTTGTTGACCACTCCAATGTCAAAATTTATTGAACTCGTAGTATTACCTTTTTCTGCATTTCTTTTCTAATTTTTTAACTAATGCAACGTTTTCTATTTTTAAGTTTCTTGTGAATGAATTTTTTTTAACACACATCATTAAAGACCTTTCTACATTTAAAATGTAGAAAAATAAAATGCTAAAATAAAAATTAAAAAAATCTCCACTTGACTTCCTTGTACACCTATTAAATTACATATACACTTTTTTTTTAAAATGAAAAATACATTCAATTTTATTTCATTAATAACTTCTGAATAATGTTTCCATATACATATTTTTTCAATTTTATATTGTTATTATTGAATTATTATTTATTGTAAAGATTCTTTTTGACAATCATTTTTTATTGTTTTTTTTTTTGTAAAAAAACAATAAAAAATGTTTAATATTTTGGTTCTTTGGAATTTAAGAATTTGTTTTAGTTTTATTTTGTAAAGAATATATTAGGTCAAAGATTGATTTATTAAACACAAACCACCACTGGAATCAGAATTTCTATTTTATTTTAAACAGATTATGGATATCTTAACACGGTTATTTATAATAAAGCTGATGTTTATTATTTATTATAATAAATCAATATATTTAAATTAAAAAAGGAGATGAAGTCGGATTTGAACCGATGTGCCTTCCCCTTATAAGAACCAAATATTTCATTAATTAAAATTTTATTTGGGCATAACTCTGGAATCAATGAAAATAAGTGTCACTTAAGATATACTTTTGAAAATCTCTCAATGCGGGCTTATTACTGCAGTTAAGAAATCCAAACAGGCTCTTCTTTAACTTTTTTGGTCCAGTCGATTGAATCAAAAGAGGAGGTGCACAACTAGTTGTTACAATAGTCATAATCCAAAATTTCAACATCCTATACGGCTAATTGTTTTTTTTTTTTTTTAGTTATGCGAGATACATAAATACTTAATTCGTACAGATGTCACGCTAAAATTAGTCAAATTGGATTCAGGGATGGTCAAAATGGGTATTTCCGTTAAAATCTGAAAACCGAAATTTTTTGCGATCATAATACTTCCTTTATTTTGTACAAGGAAGTAAAAATAAACTTAAATTAATTAATTAAAATTAGCTACTAAACCATAGAAAAAATACACAACAATTTTGTTAAATTTTAATTTTTTGATGTAGGCAAAGACTCAGAGCAGTAAGAGATTAGCAAAGTTGTTAATAATTATTTTCATTTAAAGCCAGCTTTTAAAAGTTGAAATTTAGAAGAATTAGTTTTTCTGTTTTACTTTTATGTGGCGGTATTTCCTTAAAATCGGATTTTATAACTCGAAAAAAATTATTTTATTACATTTCTGACTGTTTAAAAAGGATGGGAAATATTGCTAATAATACAAAAAAAAAAAAAAAAAAAATCACCACGGGATTAATTTTTGTTATTGATGTTTTTAAATCTTCCTAATTGAAAATTTAATAAAATCTGGACCAAACAGAAAATTCTGTATGAATGCTTCATAAAAGTTTTTTCTTTTTTATGATATTTTATTTTTTGTTTAGTTTATTAAAAAATCAGAAATATTTAAGAAATGATTTAATCAAAAATTTATAAACTTTAATTAAAAATTGTTTTTTAAATTATGTTGCTAATTTTTTTCTGTTTCAACATATCGGGTTTGAAAATATTTTATTCATCAGATACTTAGGGAGTAATAAGCTGTTAAAAAAACTGATTCTTAATTAAAACTTTTTATTCGAAACTATAGACTTTTAAAATACTCTTCTATTAATGAGCAATTATAAGGATGAAAACAGTTTTAAAATATTAGAAATTTAAGGATAATTAATCCTCCACCTCTCATTGCAAAATATAGGATTTTTTTTTTATAAATCTTTCTAAATTTTGTTTGACCTTTAAGCATGTAACATATTTTTGTTATATTTTTCCAAATGATTCTAATTTTATCGTGGTTATTCTCAACGTGATTTCTTCTTTTTTCTTTCTATTTTTAATGTAGAATAAAATAGAAAGTATATTTATTATCAATACAATTCTGTAATTAAATGTTTCTTATTTTTTAAATATAAAGTTAATTAAGAACAAGAATCTAACAGAACTAAAGTGCTTTAATTTAACATTAAAATTACTTATTTGCACAATTTAGTTTTTAAGAAAAAAAGATAATGTTGTAATTTAAGGAAATAGGTACATATATAAAATATAAATAGGTACTTACGCTCAAAATGACTAGGGCAATGTAGGTAAACAAACAAATTAAATTCCGTTCAATTAAATTCCGATCAATTTCCGTTGAGAAAATTATGTTGCATGTAAAAAAAAAAAAAACAAACAATAAAAAATGTTTAATATTTTGGTTCTTTAGAATTTAAGAATTTATTTTAGTTTTATTTTGTAAAGAATAAATTAGGTCAAAGATTGATTTATTAAACACAAACCACCACTGGAATCAGAATTTCTATTTTATTTTAAACAGATTATGGATATCTTAACACGTTAATTTATAATAAATCTGAAAAATTTGAGCTTTGTTACGAGTATGTTCATGTTTGTCGTAAAACCTTTTCATAGTTAAATAAAAAGTAGTACCACTTCCAAAATTAGGTTATCAATTATGTTTTTTTTTTATGGTGTTCATATAACTTCAAAATTCTATTTTTTTCAAATTTAATCTTATATTTTCTTATAAACACACTCAAACATACTTTTTTTATTTCCCACTGTTTACAATTTATAACGAGGGAAAAATTTCCCACCACCAAATTTTTGAATTTCATGAAATTTTAAGATCCCAAAATTAAAAATTGTAAATCTTTGTTGAAAATATTTTATAAGTGCCTGATTATGTCATTTGTGCGAGTGCTAGCCTACATGGGGTTTACATCTCAAAAACGATTTCACCTAAATTCATGAAATTATTATGTTCGTTATATATAACGGTGATTAGTTCACTTTTATTTTCGAAAAACTTTATTTTGAAAGTGAAAGAGGATCTAATAAGAAGGTGATGAAATTCAATTATGGTTAAACTTCCTAGAAATTTTGATCTTGAGTCATTTTGGCTTATCATAAAATAATATCATTGACATTATTAACATTCTGAATAAAAATATTAAACATATTTTGCTACAATAAGAACATTATTCTTGAAGTAAAATACTAGGTTAGATTTCCAGATGAAACTGACAGATCCTTTTCTAGGTCACGGTTCAGAGGCTGCATTCGTCATTGAGTAACAATATAAATGCTTGGGTCTCAAATAACAAACGCTACTTATTACTATTATATAAACTAAGGAAAACCATTTATTTTTGAAGAATAAGAAATTCTTGGAAAAACCAAACAATTAATTTATTACGTAATCAACTAACAGTAACAACTTCACAATAAATAAGGTAATTTATCATCCATTATAGCCTGACAGAATGCTTTTTAATATAAACTTATTATTGTTTTCCGTGGCCAAATAATTAATATCAATCAAGCGTTAAAAAATACTAGAGAATTTTTTTATCATAAACTTTATGTAATTTTTCAGTATATCATAATGGACAAAATTATAAACTTACGTGTTTATATATTAAGCACGTAAGCACATGTAACATATAAATTACTTCTCTCTTTATATAGATATGTATATATACATACTAGCGTCCCCCCGTCGCGGTGATATCAACGCTGTTTCATCTGCAATATTTTTTAATAGTAAACTTATTTTATTTCTTTAATTATAAATAAAAATTATTTAATCGAAAATATCGTTTTTAAATTTTCATTTAATCCTGATAGAACGGCAAATAATTTTTATTATTAAAGTATAGAATAAACAACGAATTGTTGCCCAACGGTTAAAAAAAAGAAACACTAAAAACGGTAGATAAAAAAATTGTAAAATCTAGGTCAGATCAATCCATCTTATTATTGAATTGAAATAATCCAGTATAAAATGATAAGCTAATAAAAATAGTATATTATGATCCCAATCTCGTGTTCCCGTCGCGGTCAGGAGATATTTAGTCGGTCATAGCTCGCTTCGTTCGCCCTTCCCGTCTAGCCAAAGGACTCTGCCCCGTGGACCCTGCTGTGTCATTAAACTAATGCTTGTGAGAAGAATAATAATGGTGGTTTACTTGCGGTTCCCATCACGGTCAGGGGATGTTTAGCTGGTTAGGGAACTCTGCCTCCTGGACCCCTATGTGTTCATTAAACTCTTGCTTGTGGTCAATAAAAAATAAAGCTGTTCAATTTATAAAAAATATCAGTGTATTTCTTCAGAGCAATAATCTGGTCAGTGCATTAATTATAACAGGTTACCTGAACTTAGTACGGGTAAAAATGTGTTTTTCCCGGTTCTTAGAATTACCTGAAAAACACCGTAAGAGTTGACCGTACTTCGTTCCTTAGTTTAAAAAATGTCTTAATTACTTTTATTTTATGTTTTTTTAGTCAAGTAACCGCAGGCAGCTGCCGCCAGTCGCGTTGCTCATATCGTAACGGTGGCAGAAGCTGTGTTGGTTGAGCCGCTGCGCCGTAAAAAATCGAAATTAAAAAATAACTGAAAATGGTGTTCAGATATTTATCTAAAAAATATTTGCAAGTCAAATGTAATAATATCCTGTTTACTACAGTCGGAAATAGGGAAAATTTACAGTTACTGTTCAAATTATTTTTTACCTCTCTTTACTCTTCTCAAAGTCAAATTTTGAGATAATTAGTTTTTAAATATTTACATGAAAATTACACACTCTAAAAATGAAGTTGACAACATCTGTTATTGAGAAATTAAAAAAATAAAAAAATAGCTGGGTTTAAAAAAAAATTTAATTCATCTTAACCCAATAAACTTTCTAGATTTCAGAAAATCTAGAAATTAGTTTTTAGATATTTACATGAAGATTACACACATCATAGATCAAAACTGACTACATTTTGTAAATATAATATTTTTACAAAACTTGGTCAATGATCTCACTCGTTTTTTGTGTGTATCTAGCGCAAAACCAAAATTTTATCGACGAAAAGACGACCAAAAAAATTTTGGAGTAATTTTTTCAAAAATTATTTTTATAAAATTTGTTTCAGTTTATCGTTTAAATAATTGTAATATTAGTAATTCTTATCATGAATTAAAATAAAATGAATGAACTTGTTTTTATCAGTTTCTAACCCTAAAAAACAAAAAAAAAAACCGTATCGTCATGAATTTATTCACAAAAATTTAATTTTATAATCATTAGCGATAAATATTTTTATAAGCAGCATGCATACCAAAAGTTAACAGAATAAGTTATTAAAATAAATTGAAAATCTGTCTAAAAGCTTTTAAATTTTAAGCGCCTTTCGAAACGTTCGTCATTAGCATTAGCATTAACCCGAACTTTTTTAAAAAAGGATATAAGGAAGTTGTAATTAATTACAAAAAAAAAAAAAAACAATAAAGTTCTATCATATTACAGTTGAAAGGAGAACTGAATCATTTTTAAATAAAAATTTGAAAGTAATAGGTTTTCCTGTGTTTTTGTACGGTTGGCAAAAATTAGTTATCAAGCAGCATTATTTTAGTCGTTTCTTTTTTTAAATAGTGAATAAAAGTGAAGAAGCTCTGGCTGGACTGTGCAAGGAGTTAAATATTAACTTGCCGTATTCAGAGCGGGAAACCGAGATATATTCTACATTCAGTTGATATAGAGGTAATTTCATAATATTATTTCGGAAATTTTTTTTAATGTAAAATATTAAACAGTTTTTGAAATAGTATGATTCAGTTAATGAAGACAATAATTTAAAAATATTACTAAAAGAAAAAGAATTCTACGTCGTTTCACATTTCATATTAAGTAACAATAACAAAATATTATTGATACATTTAACATAACAAAATGTGTAGTTTGTGTTAACATTTACTGACAGTATTAGTTTTTCATCATCATAACGTGATTAGTTTATCGTGTCTGCAGGTGATTATATAATTATAAATAATTCAATCCAGTTATCAACAATTTTATATGTTTAGCGCTTTCGGAATTTAATTATTCCATCATCAGGAACTCAAAACTAATAATTGTAAAATGTTTTAAAAATAAAACTTGTGTAAAATATTATTTAATATTATAACGGTGGTCGTCATATGTTTAAAATTGTGTCGGTGGTGTCGACTAACGTTCTGTCATTGTAAATGTCTCCACCGTTATACGTATATAATAATGGCAGGACGTAAGTCGACGTAATTTTAAACATATGATGACCACCGTTATAATGCTAGATAACATTTTACAAAAGTTTTATTTTTAACATTTTACAATTATTAGTTTTGATTCCTGATGATGGAATAATTAAATTCTGAAAGCGCTAGGACTAAATATATAAAATCGTTGGTAAGTCAACTGAATTATTTATCATTATATAATCTTATCAACGGGCTATTCTTGATAAAAATTAGTATATGCATATTTTACTATTTTCTCATTCATCAAAATCGGATTTCTTGTTCTGCAGGTATTACAGATTACAGATTTAATATAATATTTGCTATTAGGAGTGGCAATATATAATCTAAATAATTTAATTATAATTTTCATATTCGTTTTTGCATAACAGAATGGTAATTAACATAAAAGAAAAAAAAAACAGACATAAACTAAACGTACAAAACAGAATAGAATCTTCACTAAAATTACAAATTGTGCACCTGAATGATGTAAATTAAAATATTTATACTGGCCCCAAATTCATTTTTTTTTTTTAATGAATAATTTATAAAAATTATAAATGTAATTTTTTCCCAGTAAGTTTTAAATCCCAAGTCGTTTTAGTTTATTCTCTAATTATTATTCCAGAAACTAGCGGAATTTTATTTATTTTTTTCACTTCCGAAATTTTTGTTTAAATAACGATATTAGTTTATTCCAAACTCGACTATAGATTAGTTTGAAACATTCAGTAAATAATTCTACATATTTTGCCTTAAGCGAAGAAAGTGTCTTCTAAAATTGTACGAAATTGCACATAAGAGAAAAGAATCTAAAATACTATAATTCTATGCTTAAGTAAATTGTGTGTGGCTCTGTCACCTCTTTGATGTAACGAAGAAAATGTCTTCGTTCAACCAAGTTTTTTGAGATCCTTACTAAATAATCTTAAAACAAACTGGTATCTACTATAGGATTGTATATATAGTTTGGACTTGATACGAACATAATACACTTATTACCATCGACGAGACCTTTTGGTTAATGGAAGTCACGTTTAATGTAATAAGGATACTATATAGAAAGGATTACGACTTAGTCTGAATGAAACTTTCAAGTTACAAATTCTAAAGAGAAATCAGATGAGGTGAACATGAATGTTCATATATTTTTTAGTAATACTGTTAAGTATTTATTAAATCTACATAAAAGAATACTTTAGAATTTTTACAATTATAAGATAACTTTTATTTCTTCAGATCCTGAAAAGTAAACTATGAATTTATAATAAACTAAAAATATATTAAGCGTTGGTGGATAAAATGTATGTGTACGCACGTGTGTGTATGTGTACGTATTGGGAGCTTTTCAACGATATCATAAGTGGTACTTGTTTTCACTGGTTTCAGAGTTGTAGCCAAATAAAATTTTAATTAATGAAATATTTGGATCTTACTTGGGAAAAACACATCGGTTCGAATCAGATTCATCTGTTTTTTTAAATTTTTTTAAAATTAATTTAAATATATTGATTTATTAATAATTATTAATCTCTGATTGTAAAAATTTTTTACGATAAATTAAAAAAATTATCAGAAGTTATTAATGAAATAAAATGTTATGTACTTTGCATGAAAAAAAAAATGTATGTGTAATTTATAGACGTACAAGGAAGTCAAGTGGTTTCCATATCAGATCTTTTACTGTTATTAAATTATTTACAATTGGAGATTAATAATTATTAATAAATCAATATATTTAAATTAAAAAAAAGTTTAAAAAAAAAGGGAAATGAAGTCGAATTCGAATTGATGTGCCTTCCCCTTATAAGATCAAAATATTTTATTAATTAAAGTTTTAAATTTAAAGTTAATTAAAGTAATTATAAGTTTTATTTATTAGTTAAAGTGTGTTTGGTTATAACTCTGAAACCAATGAAATTAAGTACCACGTATGACCTATCTTGAAAACCACTCAGTGAGTGCTTTCTACTACTAAGAAAAAGTCCAAAATCCAAATTTTTTGGACATTTTTCGTCAAGTCGATTGCAAAAAGGGGAGGTGCACAACCAGATGTTACAACAGATCTAAATCCAAAATTTCAACATTCTACAGGTAATATTTTTGAGTTATGTGAGGTAACCACCCACAACTCACATTCGTTCATACGTCACATCGAAACTAGTCATAATCTATTCAGGGATTCAAAATGGATATTTCCGTTAAAATCTGAAAACCGAAGTAAAATGGATGGCACGATTATCAACAACCTTTTCAATTTTGTTAAATTTTGAAGTCAGTGGGAGATCCTTGGAGAATAGTCCAAGGGAGCCTAAACCTCTTATCTTTGTCTTTTAATTAAGTACACAGTTACTTTGAATATGAACAGATTGTATATAATAATATTTCAAAAAAATCGCTTTAATCTTACTATTTAACATTTTTTTATTATTTTGAGGGAATCCATTATTTAAAATTTTATATGTAATTTGAGAAGGAATCTGAGATGAGTTACAGTTTTTCGAAAAGTCTTTTCTCCCTAGGTTATGATATGTCCTTTACTGGAAGAATCAAATTCCTTATTTTGGTAAGTGTTTGATGATGGTTTGATTCGTGAATTGGTTTCCGAACAGTAAGATTATCATTTTTTATGTATATGATTAACATCATATACAAGGGTAACAAAAGAGGTCAAATTAGGATCTCTGTGAGAAGGTGATGGATGTAATTAATCTATAGCCTATAACGATTATGATGGAGAAAGTTTAAACCGGTGTAGAATTTTTTCTTGTCGATAGTTCTTCATATTACCCCAAACAAAAAATAAAAAAACAAATTATATTTTTAATATATGGGTCGTAAATTCCAGTCGTAACTCAAGGTTTTAGTGGGAGGGGGTATGTCACCCGGGATTAATATTCTTTTTTTTCTAAAGTGGACGGACTGACTATATATTACGAGTATTATAATTCAGAATTCTTTCTGTTATTTGTTTTTAGATATTCCCCGGTAAGAACACTGGATATAACTGTACTCAAAATTTTATCAAACTAGAGTGAAATATTTTTGGGGGTTAATTGTTCTAAAATATGAACTCATGAAAAATAAATTATGGCTCGTAAAATTTATTTCATAATACAATTCTAAAATATGCATCATAACTTATTCGTTCAAATTATTATTACCTTGTTTGTAATGGTTTTTTTCGATTTCGGAGTACACTATTACTCCTAGACATGGATATTCAGTAAATATTTAGTGCACAGGTATGATTTTTACTAAAATTTCAAACCAAAACTTTAAGGCTTGAAGCACATATATTGAAGAAAACAAGAATGGTATTTTGTAACATATGCTGTTAGTTCGCTCTGTAACGCTTTCTCTTGAATTAAAATATACTTTTGAATTAAACACTCATACGTTGCAGATAGTCAAAGCAAGAATAAATTTATCAATGAATTCTTTTACTTCTACTTTCTTTGTCGTTAAACTTAATACGAATTCATTACATTTAAAAATTTGGCTAATGTTATTTTGTAATACGAAGGGTTTGGAGCTTATATTCTATAATATAATTATTAAGTCATTTTTAAAAATATGCTTTTTAAAGGAAGATATACTATAAAGAAGGGTATGTATGAGGTGTTCTTGGGACATCTGGTGAGAGAATTAAAAAGAGAATCTGTAAAAACATCTCTTCTAGCGTAAAGAATATCTAATTTGTTTAGTAAAGCTAACTCCATCTATTCTGTGGTAACATCAAACTAAAGACATAGTGTAACTATTTTAACATAAGGAATTTCTAACTTTATATTCTCATATAATACGGAGTTTTTTAATTTTTTAAACAATTTAAGTAATTTTTTATAAATAGCACTCAATATTTTCCCAAATAGTAATCACTGACTTAAGAATGACAGCTTTGAGATCGCAAATGGCATTCTCAGGATTAAATATATTACTGACTTTTTCGTCAATATTTTGATATACTATATTTTTATACTATATATATATTTATTTTTATAATATATATATATATATATATATTTTTATAATATATTTTTATACTATATATTTATTTTGATATACTATATTTGATATACTATCTGAATAGCCCTTTCGTTAGATTACTTAATTTTATTGGGGACTAAACAAAAAACTAATGGCATCTTATAGACTTGCTACACGAAGTGTGAACAGTTGGAAAAAACTACGGGCAGTAAGTTATCGACAAATGCATAACGACATTAAGCTTCCAGGAATAAATTGGAAGTACAAATAAATCCACTTCCACCATTATTTTGTAGCAGAAAGTTTTCACCCCGATGTAATTTCAAGTCTAGTTTTCCTATTGCCACAGAATTTATTACCCTTTTAACTTGTAAATAAAAAATATTTGGGTCTCCTATCATTGCACGCAGTTTTCTTTTTGTGTACGGTAAATCGTTTGGTTGAAAGAATGGAAATTGAATCTCTCAGGATCTTTTTTCCTTCGACGGTCGGATATTCACAACATTATGCAGCCTTTCTTTCCACTTACCCACATGCTTTTTGTCATTCAAGTTTTTTTCTCGTGTCTACTTTATATGCCTTATTTCATTAATATAATCTCGTTTCTTGAAATGTATAATTTTGTTTTACTGATTTTCAAAGTAAATCTTCCTTTTTTTTTCTTGATTTGAATTCTTCGATCTTACGAAATTTAAAAACATTAACTTCTTTCCACTTTTACATACGACGAGCTTAACGGAGAGCACTTCGAAACAAATTCTGAGGAGTGTAACTGAATTACAACAATAACAATTATTATTTCTAATTAATTATTTATTATTACTATTATTATCTATGTTGTAATTATTCATTATGGTAAATTACTAATAAGCGACCAATAATTTTAATTCCAGACAGATTACAAGTAAAAAAAAAACCGCTCAATATAGTGAAGCAATTCAATACAAGTAAATTGTCGTTTTATTATTAACTATAATTTTTTCCTTAAATTCCTAAATTTCGAAAATACTCCACTGGTTGGCAGGCCCATTCTTTATAGACCTCTGTATGAGTATTCAAGCTTGATTGTATTAGACAGTCACTTAATATGATCCTCAATATACAACCGTTTTTCCCTTAACTTACTCCTTCAGCAGCTGAATGGTTTGAGTGTGTAATTAATTTTAATAATAAATGAAAATAAATACAAAAAATTTAGATACCAGTGAAATTGTTAAATTTTTTTTAGTTTATTATTCTAACTTTGCGAGTAAGAAATCTTATTTCACGTTTATATATTTATAATTATAATTTATTTATATTAATACAGTTACTCAATAACTGTATTACATTTATC
This sequence comes from Zanna intricata, assembly GCA_010016005.3. NCBI lineage: Eukaryota > Metazoa > Arthropoda > Insecta > Hemiptera > Fulgoridae > Zanna > Zanna intricata. The sequence goes on along the minus strand of JAAAKQ030249535.1, from coordinate 8,542 downwards.
TTGAATAACAGTTACTCAAAGTATTCATTTTGAAAATTATTATTATAAAAGTAATTTATGCAGTGACTAATGCTTAAAGCAATGATAATGCATAAATCCAGTGACCAATGTATTTATTATTAACAGTTAGCCTGTTTAATTAGTTTCGCTTTGCTATTTATATTTTATTTTATCCATTCGCATTTTGAATAAATGAATGTAATTTCATTTTGTCCTAGTGTCCTATAAATTAGCTTAGCTAGTAAAACTAAGAGGTTTCAGCGGCTATTTTGAAAGAGTTAAGTTTTAATTACGGTAGCGTAAAAATTAAAATAACAGGAAACTTTTAACTAAGAAACCCGATGTTCGATGGAAATGAATTCAGTATTTAAAAACAATTAATAATTACAAAAAAGCTAATTGTCCAATTGTTTATTTGGACTAATCGTATATTTTAACTTCACATTCGATGATAAAGTCTGATACGATGACAACGGCAAATAACTTAAGTGACGATTAATAAAGGTGATCTTTTAATAATCAATGCCGGAGGAGAAATGGGATTCTTTCCAAACGCGACATTAACTTGGAAAGCCAGTTCACGTAACGGTGACTATTACAACATGAACGTAAGTAATTTTATGAAATAGATTCTGAAAATTTATTTCCAAACTTTCTCCAAGGTTTATTAGTAGTAATTCTCTATAATGTCTTGAGTTGGTAAAAATCCGTATTCTAACTTCAAGAAAAAATCGAATAAGGGGCTCGAAAAACCATCTTCTATTTACTTCGTTAATGCTAAAACACAGTTATATGAATTAAGTTATATAAACAAATAGAAGACCAGTATCACTTAGATGAATTTTCAGGAAAACATCCACGTCGGGTTCTTAGAACTCCACTTTATCATCTCAATTTGATTCCAGTCAAAATGATAAGGTAAATTATGAAAGGAAAGTAGCTAGCCATAACAGAACGTTTTGGATGTCAGATGTTCAGAAATTAACTGAGAATGAAATCTATACAATGAATAACATGACTGGAAATCTTACTGGGAAAAAGTGAGAAAAAAAAAAAATTAAAACTGAATATTTAAAACTTGAAGTGTTAATAAACCGTAACATTTTTTTTATGCGAATAGACTGTGATAATTACTGTGAAAGTGACTGTTCCAACAATGAAATAGCAAAGATAGTAAACTAACAGAAGGATTGGAGGCATGACGTAAATTTAGATACATTTTATCATTAACAATTAAACAATAATTAATTTTAAAGTTAAGTTTAATGTAAAAAATGGAACAACGGATTTTTTTAAATTTATTGTTTCTAATAAATAAAGTGAAGTTTTTAAAACGATTAATTAAGGAATGCTTAACAATGAGGAATGTATTACATACTAGATAATATTTTTACTTTCGATAATAACTCAAAGTAATTCTTTTTATATCAACTGAGGTATTTTCAACCTGTTTCAACACAAGTGTGTATATTCATCCGGCGCGCTGTATGGATGTGAAACAAGGTCAATCAGAAAAGGAGAAAAATAAAGGATAGAAACATTCGATATAATAGCATGAAGAAATTTAAATGGTTTAAATGAGGGGAGTTAACGTGAATTAGATTTTAATTAGAATAATTCAGAATATGAAAGGTAACCGGTTAGGGTATTTAATGAATGGAGAAAGATTGATTAAAACGTTGCTTGAATAACCAGTAAGAGGTGCAGAAAAAAAGTATAAAGACGAACATGTGAAAGGGATCTACATCAAGGCAGATAACCGCATGACGATACGGTTATACACACATACACAGAAGGATTTTTAGCTAACATCTTTAAGCAAATCCGAATAAACCTTTATTATTATAACGGATTAAAAAAATTATCTCACTTCATTCTCAGTAAAAGAAATCTTAACAAAAGAATACGCGTAAGTTGAGGTTGAATTGAACAGAATCATACATACTGAGTGCCAAATTAAGCCGCTTTACCGTTTTTAAGGATACATTTAAATGACAAATATTTAAAGGTAAATATTTTCATATATCTACAAAAAAATAAAAGAAGAAAAATATTTATAAGTTTCTTTTATGGTTTGTATTTCCAAGCTCCTATTAATAATTTTAATAAAGTTATCAAAATGTATGCCATGAATATTTGCGTAAAAAAGTTTCTTTTTATCCTAAGCCATTTTCATATCATGTTTTGTATATTGTATGAACTATACGAGTATAAGCAAATATTATATATAAATACATATCATCGACATTACGTTTTACTTAAGTATTTACAAAGTTGTTCAACGTACATCATCTGTATAATCAAAATAATTTACAATGAGAAAATGAAAAATAACATATTAAAGTAGTATATTTTGAAATCTCTTTAAGTGTTGGCATTGAATCAGTTAAAGCATATTAGTGAAAGGAGATCAGTTAAAGCAGTCTAATCAGTTAAAGCATAAACATGCGATGAGTTTTATTATGAGAGAGGAGACTACTGCTTTTTTAAAATTAATTTCTAATATTTTCATTACTGAATATCCAAAAAACGTAGTAAAGGAATATAATAAGCTGTTAACAGCGTTTGTAGGCAGTTAACTGAACGTTTTTAAATTAATTTCTTTCTTCATTAACTTCTTTTTCTTTTCAGCCGTTATTAAGCGTAAAGACTGTTTTGTTAATTAGAGTCGTAAAATTGTTAATTACCGTTCATCCCGATTCGATATGATACAAGATCTGGGAAGAAAGATCTCAAAACCGTTTTTACGGCGTACCGTCTCTAACTAAATTTCATCATACGAAACACGTTAAATTTGATGGAGGGTAGAGAAAAATAATATTTTAACATAGCTTTATAGTATTTTTTAATTGGTTTGATTGAAGTTTGGAAATAGTGTAAGGTAAAAGGGATAAGTAATATCTTTTTTTATTATTAAAAGATAAAAATACTATAAACGATACATTTATAGTTGTTTAAATGAGTTTTTTCTAGTCTAAATAAAAGAGAAAAGGTTTTAATCTGATGCAAAATACGATTTAAAAGTCATAACAATGCAAACTCAACTGCTTTCATTTATTAGGTAAACAGTAATATATGAAAAGTATTCCATTTTATTGTTAAAGCTTTGATTTATTTGGTTAAATACCGTTTCTACTCCCTGCGGTGCTGGCCTGTATTGGTTTAAATATTATCATTTGAATATGTTTCCTAATTAATTTTCTGTTCATTAATCCAACCCGGTGATCTATGAAAATGTTGTATTTTTACGTTTTAGTTTTCTTATTCAGAATAAGACGAATTAATTCATCATATATTAGCTTAAAAAAAGGATTTTATCAATATCAAGTTTATTTTGTAAAAATGAGTTGGGGAAATAACTTGTGTGAAAGTTTTTGTAATCCAGACTAAAGAAGGAATTATTTTTTTACTCTATTCTTGTAAGTTGTAAATATATATTGTCAAAAGACAGCAGTTCCACACCTAGGTCGCTGAATGGCAGCAATTACCTATCCACCATATTACAGCACTAAGAGCTAAAATTGGCTGGAGGCCAGCCATTTCTCAGGAGTAGGTTCCTACAGCAGTGCGGTGGGAGTCTTTTCCCTTAGTAAACTATTGATACCGATTGAACAAAGAAACTGCATCAAAGAAATCAATACGGCCCGATAATGCGGTTCTCGCCACATTGAATGGCGCCGTTTGTGAATGGCCAATTTTCTCCTTGACCTCTAAATTTCAGGGTGGCCCGAGTTCCGACACCCTCAAGAGCGGAGCAGTCAAATGTCATGTGTTTATTTGACTGAATCTCCCCGTAGACGCACAGATCATCAGTTGCCAAGCGGAACCTAAACAGATATTGTTTCAAATTGACATGGCTGGTGAGCACTTTGGCTCCCGTTGCCCTTAAAAAAGAATTCGAGACGTATCATCCCCCCAAGTCCTGTATAAATTTATTTATACATATACACATTTATCAATAGTCATGGTGTTTCAATCTCGCTGCCATGCTTCCATCGCGAGGCTCTGAGTATCTTACGCAGGCGGGAGATGAGTGACTACAAAATTTGGACTCGGTGCATTGTGATCACCGTTTCGCTTTTGTACCGCTCCGGCTTGAAATCGCATCCTAAATACCTCGGTCTCCCGACCTCTTCCCAACCTCCACATGGCTAACCGAACTTTCACCACTAAATCTACTGGGCAGCCTTTCCCACACAGTAGCAGACTCGGGGGTCCCGATTTCGAATCCCGGTCAGGCATAGCATTTTTCACACACGCTACAATTTATTCATCTCATCCTCTGAAAATATACCTTGACGGTGGTTCCGGAGGTAAAAAAAAAAAAAAAAAAAAAAAAAAAAAAAATAGCATACTCGAAGGAGGTTGTTTTATTTAAAAACACCAGCGCACAAAATTAAGGCTCTGCGCTAGGTACTACTTAAATTCTGACTATTGCCTCTGGCGCCACGTAAGTGGTCATGCTTTCAAAGATACCTCGGTACCCCATGAAAATTTGACGGCCTGACAGCCCATAGTCCTTCTGAGCAATCCTCCTAAGCGTGTGCATCACAGAGACAGCGTCTGCCGCTACTATTTTAATATGGTTGCTGAAGAGCAACTTCTAATCAAGCAAAACATCTAGGTACTACTTATGAACTCTCACTTAGCTGATTACACAGCTTTTATATTTAATGTGGGCGTTTCGACCGTAGATAATTTGTCTGCACCTTTGAGAAGTATATACTTCGTCTTTGTGCAGAAATATTTAAGTTTTGATTGTCCAACCCAGGTTTCTGTGGTTAAAAAGACCGTGCTCTTTCCTCCAGATGTAAGTTACCACGAACTAAAAGGAGACAGTCATCAGCAAAAGCTTGGGCCGTGACCCTCTCTGAGAATGTCAATCCCAGAAATCCGTCAAAAACCAGGTTCCAGAGCAGAGGACCGAGAACGGAACCCTGCGGGCTTTCCCTGGTTACCGATTTTTCTACAACTAAGCGCGTAACTTTAAATAGAGCCGTACGGGTAGACAGTCCCGCACCTCGATCTGTAGAACTTCGCGTTCCAACTGATAGAAGACAGAAATCCAACACAAGGAAGGAAATGCTGCCTCTGGTCAATAAAAATAGCCAAAACATGTATATAGTCGGCGTTTTCCAACTCCGCAAATGTATTGAAACTGCAATCCTCTGTGCACCTCTTCCATGAAGCCATATTTGCCTCGATTTAGAAAAAAAATTCATATCGATATTTTCCCAGAGCCGTTCCACAACCAATCCTCAGCCGGTACGCCAGGGAATGGTCCTCGCTCTGATTCCAATCTCTGCTTCACCCTCATGTGCAGCTGGAAACAGAATATCCGGGAACGCCTGGTAACTTGCCACAGATGTTAAAGTTTGGTTTTGACCAGCAAACTCGTATCGAACATTGGACACCACGTGCAATGGCTTTGGCCGATAACATGATTTTGCGAGCGCCAGGAGTTGCGCTGTAATTCCTGCATGGAGTCTTTCCATGACTTGAGTTTGGCTTTCTTGATGGCATGAACGTATTCATTCCGTACGCGCGAAGACCAAGGGATGAAATCTTGTGCAGTGGCCAAAGCGCTGATCTTAAAGTGCCTGGAGCCGTCATGATTCCCGCTTCTGAAGAACTATCTGTTAATGTGAAAACTCGGGGAAAAATGGTGGTATTCCACCACCAAACCCAACCTTATCGTGCTGCGCACAAGACCTAGATCCCCTGCGTTATATGGTACCAGCGTTACAATTATGTCGATGATGCGTATGCAGAATATCTCCGTGTCTAGTGCGCGTTCATGGAGAATGTTCATGCCATCAAGGAAGGTTATCTATCCATCAGCCTCTTGCCGGTTCTCGGTAAGTTGCTGGAAAGGCTGGTTGTGGAACGGCTCTGGGAAAACATCAATGTGAACGATTTTCCAAATTAAGGCCAATATATCTTCATGGAAGGGCTTCACCGAGGATTGCATTTTAACTGCACTTGCTGAGGTGGAAAGGCCGACTGTAAACATGTTTTGACAATTTTTATTGACACAGAGGCAGTATTTCCTTCCTTGTGTTAGAGTTCTGCCCTCTGTGAGTTGGAATGCCGCAATGTTCCTGACAGCCAACAGGCTGTTGTGCCCAACAGGCATTTGTCTAATCACATGGCTCAGTTCAAGGATGTGTGCCTATCTGTGGAAAAGTCTGTAACCAGGGGAAGCTTGCAGGGTTCGGTTCTCTGCTCTGGAACCTGGTTTTTGACAGATTTCTGGGGTTGACATTCTCAGAAGGGGTCACAGCCCAGGCTTTCATCGATGACTGTTTCCATTTGGTTCATGGTAATTCACAAGACAACTGGAAAAAGTAGCACAAGCAGCCTTGTCAGTTGCAGAGGGTTGGATGGACATTCATAATTAAAAATTGCTATGTCAAAGACAAAGTTTATGCTTCTGAAGGGCGCTGCTGATAATATTATCATACAGTTGTAACCCCCATATTAAGTATGAAGGCTGTATAATCAGGCGAGTTAGGGTTCATAAGTACCTTGGTGTACTGATTGATGAAAAGTTTCTGTTTAGAAGTTTCTAAAAGGGCCTTTGTCCTTATATAGGCTTTAAAAATTTGTTTATTGTTTTACCTTTAGTTTCTTTAGCAATTTTTGAAGGAGCTTTTAAAAATCTTGAATTAATTTTTTATTATGCTTGGAAAGCTATATTTCATATTTAATTACACGATTTAAAGTTGTTTTTTCCTTCAGTGTAATTTTTTTTACTCTCTATGACCATTGAGAAGTTGAGTTTCCAGATTTGAAATGATTATTAAAAGTATGAAAAGAAATGTTCGTTATGTCCTTTCAATTCTTCAATATTTAATTATTTTACAATATTGAATGGCGACTTTTCTCCAGTTTGCAAACTTAAAATATTTTATGATTAAAGTTATTTTTTTTTAGAAAATGCAACTTTCAGAATTTAGCTGTAATTATATTTTTTTGACTTGAATATAATTTCTTAGTACATGATTTTGATGTATAATTAATTTTCTTCACTCTAATATTCTTAAATATTTATGCATTTAAAATTTTTTTGCACTCACTATCTTCCCAGCTCAAAAACTACTGTAGTTAGCTTTCTCAGGTACACATAAATCATACATGAGGCAATATTAATATTTCATACATGAATTAAGATTTACATGCAGAGTTTATTATTGTTTTTATTCTGTTAATTATTCTAATAGAAGACTGAATTTTATTGTAATATTGTATTTTATGTGATCCTATTTCCCAGTTTCTGTTAGCTTTGACAGAAATTTATGGTATATCTTTTAGAACTCCCAATAACATTGCTAAATCTTTCTCTTCATCTGATGATTTTTTATCTGTTCAGCAGCTAATCTCTCAAAGTTATCAAATAGTTATCTCATACTTATCAAATAGACTGTTCTTTTATTTAATGTAAGATTTAACAGCTAGGCACTGAGTTTCCATCACAGAAAGGATATGCTCTAATTGTATGTACTCGTATTCATTGAGAAAAGTTCAGATTAATTTCCTCATCACAACAGTGAAATTGCAGCAGCTTGAAATCAAGAGATTTTGTAACTTTCATGAGAGGTTTTAGCCATATATACATATGTTACAGATAAGCAGAATGTGGTACACAAAATATAGAGGAAAATATTTTTTAAAGTAAATAAAACATGTCATAAGATCAATACAGTTCTTATTTTTTCATAAAATTCCAGTAATTATTTTTAATCAAATATTTATTTTCTGAAATTACAGTTACTTCTGTGATGCAATAGGTAATGAGGTAATGTACAAATGAAGCAAGATCTTTAAAAAATGAGTTCATAACTGATTCTGTGGAACACAGTCAATTACCTTTTTATATGAAGTAAGGTTGATTACAGTGTAATCCTTTGCTTATATTTATTTAAAATAATTTTAACTATTTATAAGTTGCATAATCTATACCGTAGAAACTGTTTGCCTCAGAGAAGTTTCATGTAGTCAGACCTTTGTGAAAATATTATAAAGCTACATTATTGATGAATCAAACACCATTCCTATTGCTTAGTTCATAAGTAATATCAACTGTGCTTTTCCCATTTTTAATAGTGAACTGATGAAAACAGCATGTAATCTAGATAAATTACCTTTACAGACATTTTTAGAGAATAGAGAATATCAGTAGGTCTGTAAGGGTTAATCAACTCTTTTGGTGATCCTTTTTTTTAAAAATTGTATTAACATTACTACACTTGAAGTTCATATACTTCTATTTATGTATACTCTGAGCACTTTTTATCTTTCATTGAATGAATCTAAATCTTAAAGCAGAGGTGTCAAACTCAATTTTGCAGAGGGCCATATATTAAATTTAGAATGTGTAGGTGGGCCAGATTCAAATAAAAAAAATGTACTGAATTATTGTAACATTTTATTTATTTAATTATATAGTATATAATATACAGTTTTTAAAAATCATATCAAAGTTATAAAAGAGGGTAATTATTTTGAGCTCGAGGATCCAGATACCTGACTTCTCTTGTTT
>JAAAKQ030249524.1:0-10954 GCA_010016005.3 Zanna intricata | reverse complement strand
TAGCCGTAACTCGCTAACAAAACGTTTTCAGGCATATGTTTATTGGAAACTTTTTTCTTATGTTTAGATATAGAATCTGTTTCCGAGAGATTACCGTGCAGTTTTGATACATTCTGTATATGAGCTGTTGAATCTTTGAATGCTTTAATGAGGGTTTTCGTCGAGGACACTTTTCGCATAATTATCACGACTCAAATTTACGTATGGTTGCTTGTGAGGTACCGATTGTGAATGCTAATGGATAGATAAAAAATCAAAACAAATTTTATAAATTATAAAATTTGTGTTAAATTTATGAAATTAATTTTTATAAATTAAACGATATTTTGGTGGAAACAATTTTTTGATAAATTTAAGTGTATCAAACGTTCTTCACATTCACGCATCCACATATATATTTTTATTAAGCATTTATTTAAAAATAACCAAATTTATAATTTCTTTGAAAAAATAATTAAAAAAAATTGCATTATTAAAATAAATTGTTTAAAACTTTTGACTCAATATATTTATTTCTTCTTTAAATTTTATTATAACAAATTTCAAAATTTTATGCCGTTTATATATATATGTATATTCGGTAATGTCATCTGAATAATTTAATTTCATGTCATGTTATTCATAGCAATAACTTACCTTGAATACCACGCGATCCCTAGAAATTGAAAAATTAAGCGATTAAGGAATATATCACGTAAAATGAGTACATATATCCTTCTTAATATTGTACAACAATGTCAAAGAAATTATTCTATTTTACGTGGAATCTTTGATTTCTTTTTCTTAAAAAAATCTTAAAATTTATTTAAATTATTTTCATTTTTACTTCCTTGTACGAAGTAAAGTGATCGCGAAAAATGTCGGTTTTCAAATTTCAACCGAAATATCCATTTTGACCATCCCTGAATCCATTTTGATTAGTTTCGTCGTGATGTCTGTTCGTATCTAGCATAACTCAAAAACGATTAGCCGTAGGATGTTGAAATTTTGGATTTATGACTGGTGTAACATCTAGTTGAGCACTTCTCTTTTAATTGCAATCGACTAAACCATAAGTGTCCAGAAAAGTCCAAAATAAAAAAAAAATAATTTATTTTTGACTTTTTCGTAACTGCAGTAATAAGCCCTTAACGAGAGCTTTTCAACTATATATAGTAAGTGGTACTTATTTTCATCGGTTCTAGAGTTATAGCCAAATGAAATTTTAATTATTGAAATATTTGGATCTTACAAGAGTACAGATCGGTTCGAATCCGCTTTAATAAAATAATTTCTTTTTTTTTCAAATTTTGTATAAATTTATTTTTTATTTTTTGATGTAATTGTAAGTTTATACTTATTAATAAAAACTTCTTTTTTTTTCATTAGCACGTGTTAATTTTTAATTTAGTATTGTGTTTTGGTTCAGTCCTGATTTTAACACCTTAATAGTATAAAAAGATTCTGAACTTGTTACCTAACGTCATATATTGTGTCAAAATGTTGGTTTTATTAATATTTTTACAAAATATCTTAACACCATTTGTATTGCCTGTTCTATAATATAATAAGAAATGGTTTTTTACGAGCGAATAATTACAGTTTATTATAGTCTGAACATAAAGTAACAATATAAAATACGAGTTGTATTTCAGACTTTGTACTCCTTTTTCTGTCCTATTTCTTGAAACTTTATTATTGTTTTTATTTATTTATTTTTTTTAAACAGGGTGTTACATTCAACGCGGAATTCATTTTTAGTTTTATAACAAAAAAGTAGTAGATAAATTTTTATATTATTTTTCTCAAACAATTTTATAATTTTTCTTTTTTATTTGTTTAATTCTAATAATTTTATATCGGTTTATCACAACTATTTTATCATGTTTTTATTTTAGTTATAAGCGAAATAAATTTTTAATTTAAACTCTGTTACGAAAATTATTGGACAGAAAAGTTCAGAAAAAACTTCGTTTAATTAAAAAAATTCCTTTTTGGAAATTATTGGTAACAGATTTTATAATAAATTTTTAGAGTTTTTATTTTACATTTGTTTCTTTTCCTGTATTAATAAAATCAATTTTTCTTCTCTTTTTCATTATTTACAGTTGGCTATCCTAGTTGAATAACGTTAATATTTCTTATCCCCCTTTGTGTTTGTTTATCTGTTCCAACTAAATTTTATGAAATTGTAATTAAATTAATTTTTTATATTGACTGGTTGTCGGGTACCCATTGTGATCGGTATCACATAAATATTCTGTTATTGCTTATTTGATAATTTTTTGATTTTTTTTTTGTTTAATTTCTTTTCTAGTTTTGGGTATTTACTTGTTGGATAACGATTGTGTGACGTAGCATTCTGATATTGTTATTATTTAGCATAAAGGCTTACAGAGAAGCTTGAAGGCAGGAACTCGGAAATTAAATTTTGTAAGATGTGAAAAATGCTATGCCTAACTGAGATTCGAACTCGGGATGCCCGGCTATAAATTTAAATTCATTTTTAACTTTATCTCATTTTAAATTTTAAAATTGTTATGTACAGTTTTTGATTTAGATAGTGATTTTTTAATTTTCTTTTTGTATTAAAAGATTTAATCTTGAACTACACCGTGCTACTCCTGCTCTCAGCCTAGTTTATTTTTTAAGAGGAACTGTAATGTAATATATGTATGTACCTTTTTTTAATTTTTTTTTTTGTTTTCTTTATAAATTTTCATTGTCAAAGAAGTAAATAAATAATTATAATTTTCAAACAATAACAATCCTTCTAATTTCTTCTTGATAAATTATTAAATCTTAATAGCCAGGTATACACAAATACTCTTTCCGTATAGTATAACGCTGGAATAAACTTCGATTGAAATTCGTAACATGTACGCCCGCTCTTTCGCACATAATTTGTAACTAGTGACAAGCGTATCGAAAAGAATTTGCGTATAAAGGTCGATCAAATTCGCTTTACTTAGCAAAACTTAGATCTGGAAAACGTCTGCAAATTTTACATTTACATATGTCCTGCTAGATTTTCATATATGTTGATAAAGAACGAAATGATTTCCTGTAAGGTCTGACCTTTCCAAAAAAATTCTCCCACCACTTTTGTTGGTTTGGTCGCCATGTTTAATGTATAACTTTGTTACATGTCTCGTACACAAATCTCTGTTTCTGTACTCAATTTTTACTTTTCACGGGCAAGAGTTGGATTAGTATAAATAGAATAAGTAATTAAATGCCTACTCCACCAAGGGTATACCATTACCACATGCAAGTATAAGGAAATTTTAATTTTAAAAAGCTACATAAAACAAGCGGCACCAACAGAAAACTAGTGTTAGGTTAAGAAAAGTTCGGTTCGCGCTTGTAGACAAGTATATGCTCGCGCCAAGACTGCGTACGTGACTGACTACGCGCAATGCTTTTAACTTGAATACAACATAACACACACACACTTTTCCCGCTGAAAGAGTATTTCTAAGCTATCGCGTAAGAATAAATGCAGATAATAATGATTACTTCAATTTTAATTAAAATTCATCTTTTATTCGTTTGAAAGATTTATATGACAAATAAGATTTCAAATAATAAAATATATTATATGGTCAAACTTTGAAAATTACATAAGCAACATAAGTAAAGGAATCGATACTGAACTGATACTAGTACGTGACACGGTTATTTTATCTATTAGAAGAGAATTTTAAGTACAGTATTGCCTACAGATAGAGCACAATACATAAAATTTAGCTATGCTTAAGTTATATACCATCATTCCAACAGCTATTTTTTTTTTAATTCCGCTATATTTTATTTTAAATTTTTCTTTAAATATTAAATAGAATTTTTTATATTTTTGTTATCTAAAATTAAAACTTTAAAACAAAGAGATCGATTGAATTTTTAACTGAGAATCGAATCTATTAATACTAGTTATATTAAAATAAGAAAAATAAGCTAATATCTTGTAATATTGTAAAATTTACTTTACGCATTATTTGTGGTTTCCTTATACTAGTTAATTATGTGAATTATATGTTTTTTTTTATAAAATTCGTTCATGCGATTAAGCGATACAGTTCATAGAATTTGAAAATCCAGCATTTAATTATTATAATTATAACTGGAGTAATAAATAAATATTTGCATAAATTTAAAAAATACAACAGCATTATGAAAACTTTATTCCTTAGTGTTCTTAATAATATTACTATGAATTTTTGTTAAGTTTACGAAACGGAATCATAATATATGTGAACACAAAAAATAATTGAACTTCTACCTACTGTTACGATTAGTTGGATGAAGCCACATAAAGTTAATACGGAAGTGGCCAACACTTCCGGTGACCTTTGTTTTCTGAAAATACATATGGCGTTGTATAACGTAGTCACCAATACTGTCGTGGTTGTCATTGAGCGGTTTGCCACTGCCTAATGCTTAACGACTTCATCCAAGGACACATTAATTGATATCAATCAATTTACAACCTCCGATGTTTTATTTATTAGATTATTATTTTTTTAATTTAATATTTTATTATGTATTAATGCTGATTGTTTTTTGATTATTTAAATTCTTTATTTTTTTTTTATATCAACAGCTGTTAATTGTTAACTGTTAATTGTTAATAACTGTTAATTGTTAAGTTGTGGTTAGTTGGCTATTTTGATAAATCGCATATATTAAGGCGAAATAAATGAAGATTAATTTACAGAAATTGTAAGACAATACACTCAACTTTTTACTCCTGTAAAAATTGAATGAATATTTCAATGTAAGGAAATAATTCATAGAATTTTCTTTCATCGTCGATCAAAACTTTACAAAAACATATTCTCTTGCAGTATTAGGTTTTTCATTCAGGATCCACAATCCACCTTCTGTTTTGACTTCAATTATCTTTTTCTTTAACCGGGACAATTTCAGTTGTAGTTAAATCATAATTAGAGAAATCCATTGTTGAACTTAACGATATCACAAAACAAAACTGGGAAGCTTTCTCTCCGAAGCTAGACGCTTACATTTCGGCGTAGTATAAATTAAACCCATATTAAGGCCCTCTTAGGCTGGTGTATGTATAATCGACCCTTTATCCTTGTTACAAGTTCGGCTTTGCTGCTTATCGAAAATTCTTAAGAGAATTGTTATTTATGAGAACAAAGCTTTTATTTTTGTGGATAATTAACGGTTCAGTTGGGGTGTATGTATGTATAACGATTTGATAAATAGGTGTTCTTGTATAGTGTTATGAGTTATATATATTTTAAACGTAAAGCTGTAAGAAAAGCAAAAGGAAAACTGAGTCATTAAGAAAAAAAATATCTGTTGTTGACACTACATGACTTCCTTGAACGCCTATTAAATTACATGTACACATGTTTTGCTGCATTTCATTTAAACTTATTTCATTTGAAAGTGTGAGATTCGATCCTCAAATCCTCCAATTCCTTATTAAAGTTTACAGTTACACAATCGCCAAAATATTAGTTTTTATTAACACCAAATATTTATACAGTTATTAGTTTAACAATCTTACCTGGAATATTAGGTTAGAGAAAAAGTCCCTTTATTACTCTTTAAATAAATGTAAGTCTTATATCAATCTAATAGTACGTTCATTTAAAATTATTTCGATATAACGATCAACAAAATGAAAACAATAACGAAACAGGAGAAAGTAGCTAAATTTTATAGCGATATTTATTATCAAATAGATTGAAATAAATGCATAAATAAAAATAATGCTATTCTAAATAATAATTTTTAATTAAAATTAAATAATCCGATGTTTCACCAAATATGATGACACCACATGATTTTCTTGTACGCCTGTTAAATTACATATAAACGTTTTTAAAAGTATATAAAATTTTTTCACTAATAACTTCTGAACTTTTTCACCTTTAATTTTTGAATTATTATTTATTGTAAAATGTTTTTCCAATGAGAGGTTAATAATTGTGAGTAAATCAATGTATTTAAATTTAAAAAAAAATAGGAGATGTCTGATCGAACAGATGTGCCTTCCCCTTACAAGATCCAAATGTTTCATTAATTAAGATTTTATTGGGCTATAACTCTGGAACCAATGAAAATAAGTACCACTTATGATATATCGTTGAAAATCTCTCAATCAGGGCTTATTACGCCAGTTAAGAAAAAGTCCAAAATCAAAATTTTTTTGGAATTTGGGCTTTTTTGGATACTTTTGAGGAGGTCCCCAACTAGATGTTACAACTGTCCAAAATCTGAAGTTTCAAATTTTCTACGGCTAATCATTTTTGAGTTATGCGAAATACGTACGTACAGACGTCACGCCGAAACTAGTTAAAATAGATTCATGCCCCCCAAAAAATCGATCGTGCGGGTATTTATTTTTATTGGATTTTGGAGTAGAAGCTAAAAATCCAATATTCGTCGACGTGGTTCACTCCCTATAGACGAGGGAGCTGCCCAAATTACCTCAAGAGCTGCATTTACGCCCAAAAGTAAGGTTGATAACAAAGGGCTGTATCAGGCAGAGTAGGAGGATTTCTCTCTTGGAAGTCTGGGAGACCTTACAAATCAGTTGGGATTAGCCATGATGCTATTGAGGCAGAACCTGGGTTTCTGGTAGAAGATACTTCTATCTAATGCCAACAGGAGCTCGCTCTCTCACGATCTTGGGGGGAGCTAGCAAGAATGCACGGTGTGGATTCCAAACCGTTAGTGTCTACCAAACCCAACAGGATCGTTGCTGCCAGAGACGACTGGTGTGAGGATGTGTCTGGTGACGTTGCTATTCATAACGTTAGTGGCAGGCTAGATTGGAATCGGTAGGGCGAACTTTTAACAGACAAGATGCACGCTTTTGGTTTGCTGTGCATCAATGATGATACTCCCACCTGAAGCTAGGGGTCACTCGTCTGTCCTGGACCATGAGCCAGGATTGGAGCTATGACTCATGTCATTGAAGAGTGCTGGCAGATGAGACTGCAAGTGATCATTTTGCGACTGTCCTGGTGATTGATCATCCCTCATTTGTCACGATTGATAGAAGAAGACCTTCTCGGTTTACCGTCCGACAAATCGCAACGGTTGTCGGTAACATAGTCCGTTGTATCAGGCAGGAACCTAGACTTTCTCCTGAATTACTATAGGAGGTCATTATACAGGAGATGGCGCAGTTGGAGGCTGGTAACAGGAGATATTGAAGGGTTTACAGGTGGACTCCCAGGATTTCTGAGCTGCGAAGGGAGCTGCAAGTGGCAAGAGGATGCATGCATAGGACTGTTAAAAGAACAATCGTAAACCATCAGATCAGAAAAGATCGGAAACCGTCGGATCATAAACGATCGGAAGAGAGAAAAACCAACACGCGGAAAGAATGAAGGGAATATAAATAAAATTTTAAAAAACACATCTAAAATTATACTTAAAACAAAGCAGAGAAAGAAACCTGAAGAAATTATATTTCTGTGGTCTATGCCGCCTAAAAAAACTTTGTGTAGCTTAATTGCAAAAAAATAACGAAAAACTGACTTACATATATTCGTGAATATTGTTTACATTTATTCTAAAAAGTAATTTTTTTTCTTTTTTAGCAAATAATTTACTAGGTTTCGGTTATCAACATTTTCAGTTATTAATTTTTATTCTTATATAAGAAGATATTGCAAAAAAGAGATACATTTCTCTTCTTTGCAATAATTGTTTTTAATGTAGCTTTTAATTTTTTCTTTTACTATTTTATCTTCTAGTAGTACACACGTGCAGTTTACTCTTCAATCGTCGTAACATGGCGCAATCCAGCATTCCTATCTGTTAATCTCATGATGTGTTTAACCAGCCCTCACTTAATTTTTAACTGTCCAGATTACTATATTTAGAGAAGGAAGAATTCTCATTAGATTTCCCTACCTTTATAGAAAATTAAAATATTTAATTAATATAAAGTTAACGAAGTTATTATATTCATTTTATAAATAGATCGGATAATGTAATTATTGTAGGTTTATTATATTAAATTGGTTAAGTAATTTCTAAAATTTTTCAGCACGATCAAATATACAAATTTTTGATGTCTTTATCGAAATAACTGTTTTAATGAAGGCTTGTAGCAAACTAAACTAACCTAGGTTATTAAAAATTGATTAAATACGTTTTTATTATTAATAATTAAATTTAGCAATGATTTAAAAAATATTTCGCGTTAGGAATGCATATCAGTAATATTTTTTTTTTGTTTTTTCTTACATCAAAATCTTTGTTTATCTGTAATTATATATATAACCTTGACGTTTTTAGAGTGAAGATAAAAAAAATATCGACATTATTGTAAGTACAGTTGTATAGTATAAGTATGGGATGTAATGTGTTTGTTTATTACACGTACATTATCGGATAAATTTCTTCCTTTTTTTTTTTTTTTTATTACCGGGCCAGCATCCACAAGTAGATGTTACTTCATTACATTCAATTGTAAACAAGGTCATAGTTATCTGTAGTATTCTAAATTAAATTATATTAATAATAATAATAGGCATACAGAACTTACAACCATCATTCTATGCATAAAAATCACGTAAAACATTAATCCCATTTAGAAAAATAAATCCCAAATTAAATTAAACAATTTTTTTTTACTTAATGAGCTTTATTTACGTTATGAGTTTAGATCTTAATAAATCATTTTAAAATAAAGGTACATATTTGAGAGAGAAATGTTATTTTTCTTTACTCAACTTTCTAAAAATTAAAGAGATTTAATTTCATTTCTGTAATTTGTTTTTTAAAAAAATGCTGACAACACAGTTATAGGACTCGCCCGACACGCGGTTTTCTTCTGATTCACGGCTTACACACACAACTTAATTAAAAATATTTATCATTTTATTTAAATGTAATATTTTTTGGTTATTTAATTCAATGATTCTAACTAAAGTGCGCGCAATACCGTATTTCATTGAGCGGGTGTGTCGGGGTACTACCGGACACTTTATATGTAAAAAGGTAAATACCTTTTACACTTGAAATATTAAACATTTATTTAATTCTACCGATCACCTGTGACGTCATAATACAGCGGAAGATTACAGCAGTTATACGTCAGTGCTATACTAGCGCTCTTTTTGGTGAGAGGGGGTATTAATGACGCACTACATCTGATTAGCTACTAGTTTAGTTAGAGCACTTTTTGGGGTGGGGGTGTGATTTTGAAAAAATATTTTTTGGAATTTATTACTTTTAAATTTTTCAGAAATGTGCCTGAGAAAAATAAGATCTTAATTAGGCGAAATCTCGAGATACTGAGAATGACCTTGCTCTACATCATCATCCCCTTGACCTGAAGCTGAAAATTTAATAGCATCCATAACACATTTGTAGAAGTAATCTGACCAAGTTTGATCAAAATCGGTGGTGTAGTTCTGGAAATATAAGGTGTGAAACAGCGAACATACACACACGTAAATGCTAACATTTCCATCCGGTTTTTGTGTTTTTTGGGTGTTCCTTAGGTAAAAACGTAAAGACCCTGTGAAAACCGCATGTGCCCAAAACGGACCGGTTGTATTTTCCCATCTAAAGTTATAGCACTGCTAGACGGGAAAGTAAAAAGACTAAAGAAAAATTCAATTTTACTTCTTTTTAATCTTATTCGACTTTATATACTAATAAATGGAAAAAATGAAATCCCAAAAATATTTCTTATTAACGAAATTATAAGTAAATTTTTCTGCTTGCTTTCCCCAATCTTTTTCGACTAAGTGATTTATTATGATCAGCTTTTTTGGCAATGATTACTCCCGTCATAATGGTATTAGTTAACCTCAATTTATCAGGTCTTTGGTGGAATCAAATGTCCAAATAATAAAAACAGTATGATAATAAAATATAAAAACTTATTTTAAATTCTTTTTAATGTTAATAAATGAATACAAATTTACTTACTAAGAGATAACGTTTTAAGAAAATAGGCCTATCTGATAGTTCTAGGCCGAGTTTGGTTACATCACTTAACCTTAGTATGTAAGTACACGTATCTACTTAATAGATCTAACATTTATAGTATTCTTTAATAAGTAAATAAATGTCAGTTATCTGCATAAATAATTCTTTTATTTTGTTTCGTACATATTAATAAGTTAAGAAGATTACGTCACAAATGAGTTGATAAGGAAAATCTTAATAAAACTTCCGTAGAACAGAATCACAAGCTGCATAATTAATTATAAAATAAAAAATAAATATGATTAAATTCCCTATTAGTTAATTAAATATAGATACATGAATTTATTGTGTGGTAAATAATACATGAATATAAAATAAACAGCTGTAACATAAATCACAATTCAGAAGAAGTTAATGAAAATTATTTGAGCATATTTTTGTGTACAGAGTGTACGGATGCAGAAAATTCTGTAGTTTTAAAAAATATTTTTTAAATGGAATTATTTAAGAATTTATAGACATGGTAATATTGTTACTGTAAAAAAAATCGTTTATTTCTTTTTAAATAGGTGGAATGATTTTTAAATACTACGTTAATTTATTGCAAATGATAAGAGAAGCATCGTATTCATTACCGTTCTAAAATTATTGAATTGAGTTGCTCGAAAGCAATTTTGTTATTTGGTGTGTTAAGAAATGAAGCGAATACTCCTACCTCAAAATGATCGATCTTTTGGTATGAGACCAATACATGAGGTATAGTGTGGACCACTTTTAAAGCTAGCTATAAAGTATATTTGGCTGATATTTTGGTTACTTTTGTCGTAGACAGAAGTTTTTTGTCAAAATTTTTGTTTTTAGTGTTTTTTAAAATGATGGGTTACAATCTCACCATCTCTTTTTTTCTGTTTAGCCTCCGGGACTACCTTTAGGTATTACTTCAGAGGATGATTGAGGGTGAAATATATGAATGCGAATGAAGTGTAGTCTTGTACAATCTCAGGTCGACTACTCCTGAGAAGTGTGGTTAATTGAAACCCAA
>JAAAKQ030249491.1:0-10954 GCA_010016005.3 Zanna intricata | reverse complement strand
AACTGAAAAACATTGAATTTGAATAAAGTATTTATTTTTATTTTTTTATTTTCTATATATAGAAACGTCGCATTTAAAATTAAGTGGTAAAAAAGGGAAAGGGGGAAGAGGTCATCTGGGGATCATTTTTTGAATGACTGATGATAGAAATTATAACGTGAAAAATCATAGATTGTGTAATGTATCTGATCATACTGACAATAGTAATGCAGTGAATTTTAAACGAGCTAAAAGTATGTTTAACGAATATACAAACACTCTCAGTAAACGTTTTGTGGATTTGGAAAGATTGAATTAAGCGACAACTGACTATGATATAAACATTAAAAAACACATAGAGGCTGAAAAACTAATAATGGCTGAAGTTGAAATTTTATCTTATATATATACATAACAAAAATTTTGTGGTATCTGTTCATATGTTACCCTTTCCTACAAAAACTACTCAACCAACTGAGGTGAAATTTTGCATGAATATAAATTTTTGTACTGGGAAGAAACATAAGATTGTTGCCATTACAAAATGTTTCACCTAATGGTGTCCGTTGTAATGGCTTTCATTAAAAACTGAATTATGTTAATTGCCAACATTCATTTCACTGTAGCCAAGCCTTTAATGAAATAAAATTTGGAGGCCACATGCAGTATCTGAAATTAAATTTCCTATAAAAAAAGACTTTTACGAAATCTTTCATTAGCCAAGAAAAGTAGCTTTAAAGGTGCAACATGTAATGTGACATGTCGTGAGTGTGCATCTGCCTCTGGATACATGTCTAAAAAAAAAAAATAAAAAATAAGAAATGAAATTTCACAGTCACCGTCTTGTAATGTTTTTCAGTAACACTAAGATCTATGAAAATTACTTTTTTATTTGTAAATTGGGAAACTGCACAAGTACAATTTTTAAGATGGAGACAGACTAATCTGAAACCTGCATACTTCAGATCACTCAAAATTTTGAGTCGTAAAGCTAAACTGTTGCTCTGAAGAAAAATTAAATAAAGTAATAGTTTTTATAAACTGAACATACTTTAATTATTATTTAACAGTATTATTCTCACTAGCATGAGGGTATCTTCATTAGGGGATAACTGGAGTCCACATGATATACAGAAAGGGCTTCTCTTGTCCTGACAAGCGACGTAGTGAAGGGGAGGGGGTGTTCTGGGGCCCCCGAAATTGTGCAAAATATGATAATTATAAAAATGATACATTGCATAAAAAAAATTATGAAAATATAATTTTCTCGCAAAGACGAACACTAACAGAAGTTACACCATATTTATTTATCTATTTATTCATTCATTTTTTTTTTTATACAATTGTATAGCAAACGTGTTATCACACTGTAAAGTATGAAAGCTTTTACCAGGTTTTCCACTATACAGATTTTCATATAAAAAATTGGAAAAGCCCACGTTGTAAGACTTTTATACGTTTCTAGTGAATCCATTTATCCACAGTAAAATTTGTTTTCACTTCAGGCGTACGCTGTGCCTCCGTCTCGTGCTACAGCCGTAATAATGTCTGGTTCTCCCTTTTTGCATAAATAACTAATATTCATTCAAGTATTTTAATTTTATTGCAGATTTTTATTTTTGTTCATTAATCTCAATTTTTAAAAGTGTGTGTATTTTGAAAACTACTATATACATTTTAACGTCTCATTATTTTGTTTTTTAAGATTAAAGATAGTTTCTAGTTCAGAAATAATTAAATAAAATATACATTCTTCACTGTAGTTCTCAAAATTAAGAATTCTTTTTTAGTTTTCACAGTGTAAAGACGTACGTTAATTCGAATTTCTTTTAAAGTGGTTTTTAACGTAATAATTTAAAGTGAGAGTTATTAATAACAAGCTAATTAGTTTTATTATCTATATATATATTATATTTTGAAATCTTCTTCACTTGTTTATAGAAATACCTTTGTAAAACATTTTAAGTATTTTTTAATGAATATTTAGTTAATGTGTAAACTATATGCAGCTTTTAAAATAAATATTATTATTTTATGTAAATGCGTGTTATATTGGAGAGTAAAATGAAAATGTAAGAGATTTTTATTTATGTAATTGTGAAACAATCTAGTGCTACTGCAAAGGTAACTTTTTTTCATACCTGAAAAGAAGCAGAAAATTTCAACAGGTAAATTTATAATATACTAATATAAAGATGGTTTAATTAGAACAATTTTCGATTTTTATTTTTTTCAATTTTACAAGCAACAATGATATACTGGTTTTTTCCAAGATACTCCAATGTAATTTTATATAAATTCTTAAAATCATAAAAAATATAATAAGTATAATCAACTAAAATTAAATTTGAGACCGAAAAAGACGATTATTTTGATGTAAGAAGAAAACTAGTTGCATGTGCAAACTAAATATATACCAAGACTCAAGAAAATACGAAATTCTATAGTTTTTTTTTTCTGTATTACGTGCAGTATCCTAATATTCTAATAATTTAGAAATTAGATTAAAAAGAACCATATGATTAATGATTTGCATTATTTTGAATTTCTACGAATATTAAATTGAAAATTCAAGCATTTAAGTCCAAAAACTCTGTTAATACGTTAAAAACTTGTCTAATTACTGTTTTGTAAGAATTTAAACCAATCGTATACCAATAATAGTACCAAACTTAAGCTATAGCTAAATTTCGAGAATGATTCGGACTTTATTTCCCGATTATGCATTTTTATTTTAATAAATAAAAAAAAAAGCAATCCCAATATTTGGAAAATTACAGATACGTAGCTGTTAAAACAATAGGCTCATAAGGCATGAAAGTAACCTTTTTTCAGCTTCCAAATTTTTAATAAATATAATAAATTATACTCAAATTTTCTTGAACGTTTGAACTAATGAATGAAAAAAGTACTACTGTTATCATAGATTGATTTACATAATAAAAATAAAGTAAGGAACCCCCAAAAGAAACTTCCCGTCTTATTCAGTTTTCTTTAATATAAAATTATTCAAAACATGTAAGTTACCACAAATAATGCTAAACTCAAAAATTTATATTACCCAATCTGATAAGAAGTTTTTAATTAAAAAAAAAACTATATGCAAATATCTTATGTTTTAAATATAAAAAAGAAGAGTTCGACAAACTCAAGTCGATGTAACGTTAACAGTAGTTCTCTATTGTAATATACTGCCTCCGTTAGATAAAAAAAAAGTTAATTCTCAATGAGAACAAACTCTTTTCTTATCTAGTTATGTGAGAATTTATCATTCTTAGTTCGCTAGATAGGCTAGCTTGGGACATCTAGTACCCCAGGTTTGAGTCCGACACACCCCATGGGGAGTGCGTAAATGCATTCCTTCGCAACTCATCGTTAAAAAAACTATGGCAGGCATGTTAAATTTATTTGCTAAAACAGAAAAAGTTCTTAATTCATCATTTTCTAGGGATCTCATCACCTTCATTACAAGAATCTACAAAAGAAATTATTTCTAATGACCAAGTGGAGCTACATGTGGAGCAGCAAGTGCCGTGCTTGCATTCTATACCAACATCACCTATAAATACTGCGACAGATGAAACACGATAGGATTAATTTTGAAACTGTTGCTTCTTCCACTTCATTAAAAAATGTTGAATCTAATAGTGATATTTCTTGCCTTTTCAACCTGATACTTTCGACATCGTAAACACAAAATAGTATAAAATCGATAATAATTTGAAAATAAATATACTATCGAATAAAATATTCCCTAATCAGTCACTTAAGTTCCCTTCAACTGAATTTAACAAAAAACTGCTGAAATTTCAGCGAAGTTTTGGTAGATAAATGATCTTGGTTGGCTAAGGAAGAAGATGGAGCATATTGTAAAGTATGCTTTTTATTTTTCAACGAAGCTTGAAAATGCTACTGAAAAATTTACTCATCACAGTAAACTTCAATATCATCGAGATAACGTTTTAAAAGCAGATACTTTCGTTCAATTTATGTCAAAGAAAGTAAAAAATATAAGAAGTCAATTAAATAGTCAATTAGCGAGAGAGCACGATGAAAACAGAAAAGCTGTAAGAGTCATAATAGAAACAATTTTATTTTGTACAGAAAATGAACTTCCTTTAAGAGAGGATGATGACAGTGGTCCTCTAACACTTCAAAAATCTGAAAAAAAAGATGAAAAGTTTAGGGCTTTAATAAGGTTAAGAACAAACATTGGTGATGATAACTGGAAATCTTGAATTGTCATAAAAATGCTTCATATTTCAGCCCTGAAATACAAAACGAAATAATCCAAATAAGCTCAACGATTATTCAAGAAACCATTGTTAAAAAGATAAAAAAAGCAAAGTACTTTTCAATTTTGGCTGATGAGACAATGGGCATATCCACAGTTGAACAATTATCATTGTGTATCAGGTATATTAATTTTGATGGTGACAAACCGGTACTTGGAGAAGATGTTTTAGGATTTGTTCCTATTTTGATTTAACTGGTGAAATTATTGCAAAATGTATTTTAGATATTACTGCGAAACTTTGACTAGATTAACTGCGTAGGTGAGGGATATGATGGTAACTCTAATATGAGTGGTAAAGACAAAGGTGCCCAACTAGGATAAAAGAACAATATCCTAATGCAATCTTCGTTCATTGTACTCGTATAAGCCACAGGTTGAACTTTGCATTGTCTAGCCTTGCGACAGTGACCAATGCTAGAAACTGTTAAGATCACGTTAATGAAGTAATCAATTTTTTTAGAAAAAATTCTTATGCCAGTCAGACTCTAAAAAAATTCGATTCAAGTTTATATTCCAGATTGTAAGAAAAAAAGGGTTAGTAGCCTGTGCGAAACGAGGTTTATCGAGCGTCATACGAGTTTATTAAATTTTTGAATTGCTGGAACCTGTTTGTATGGAAGAAATTTCCTGATCTAATCGCCAAACCTCAGGAACAGCTGCTGTCTTATTTTCAGTAATAGAAAAAAGCAGTTTCTTGATTTTCCTCTTGGTTTGTGTGCTACCACTTTCCATATATCTTACAATTACGCTAGCGCTATTAATTTTACGAAAGATATTATCACTACTCTACAGAAATTGAAAGAAAATGCTGAAATTTAATTCCGTAAAATCTTTGTATCTGCTTCAAACTATCCAATGATATTTTTAGTTTGAACTCCAAATTCCAAGGATTAATAAAAGACAGACTAAAAGAGATAATCGTCCAAGAAATTCAGTTGAGGAATATTACAGAATATCAATATTCATTCCATGTTTAGACGACATAATTTTATCAACAAGAAAGATTTAACAACAATGAACATATTTTAACAGTATTTCAAAAACCTCTTCCTGGTTATACATCGCCCAAAAATGTTAACGAGCTAACAGTGTTATCGCCATATTTTGAAGATGTGTTCTCTAGCTGAGTTGACAGTACACTATGTAATCTGGTGTGAGAAACTAAATACTGTTAAAAAGAATACAGAAACTTTGAAGGTTTTGGACCTTTGTGATAAGAGAATTTTTCCGAACATCAAATAGTTACTTTCAATTTTAATTATATTCCTATCAATTCAACCAGCATTGAGCGCACGTTTTCAAATATGAAACTACTAAAAACTTACCTGAGTAATAGGATCAGTCACGATAGGCTCAGTGCGCTTACACAACTTTCATGTGACTGGACATTGCTATCGATCCAGATAATGTTTTGGACATAATATAAAAAAAAAGTTAAAAAACTAATATTATAATTCTTTTTATTTACATTAATATACATAATTCTTGTCATTACGAGCACTGTTTTTTATTTTTTATTTCAATAAATATTACTTTCAATAAGTTAAAATACGCTGTGTTTCGAATGAACTCAAGTTACCAAATATTATAATTTAAAAATAATATATAAATTTAAAATTATTTTTAAATGTTTTCTTTACAAATCGTTAAGTGTTCTACTAAAAGGTTAATTGATAATATTAATATAGGACATGAATTGTCAATTAAAAATTATGTCTGTAAAGAACCTAAATATATTTTTCGTGAATAAATGTAGCATCCTGAATTAATCGGAATCTTCAAAAATAGCATCTTGAATTAATCAAAATGATCGTTTGTAATGTCAACAATCAACATCAAAGAATATTCACTCCAATTTTTAACGGGTCATATTAATTTTAATTTTATTTTATAGAATTTTAAAGAAAATGTGGTCGAAAATTGAATCTGTGTCGGATACTGACACGCTTACCCTAAACATACGTATAAGCGGACACCCCCCCAAAAAAAGAAATCGTGACTACGTCGCTCGCCCTGACCTGCTAATTTCTAATAAAGTGGTAGGAAGATTTTTTTAAATAGTTTGGTCATTTATTAAAAATTATGAACAAAGGATCTTTTGATTAAGTCAAAGCATTGTGTTGAATTAAACAGAAATAGTTCTTTTGTCTTGTTTGGAATAGGTAGATGTTATATTTTTTTAAGAATAAGGAACTATTAATTTTTTAATAAAACTTGCACTTTCATAAATAAATACAAGTATAGGTGAAATTTTTTTAATTTACTACAGTCTTTTCAGTCTTCGCAGTCTTCGGGAAACGGATTCACTACCTAGTATTCAGACCAGCTACGAACGATTTGTGCAACACGGTGCTGTTACTAATGAAATTATTATTAATAAACTTTATCGAAGTCCAGGCATCAGTAAACGACGTCTTTCTAAGTAATTCATTAATCGGCGTTTCACATTCGATGGTTCGGAGGACAATTAAATAAAAAAAGTTTTATTCTTATCATAAACAACCAGTTCATTATCTACATCAACAACATTGAAGTACGTTTTGTTTACCGACGAAGCAAATTTTACTCGAGATGGCGTCAAAAAGTCTCGCAATGAGCATACATGGGTAGAAGTAAATCCTCATGAAACGGTGGAAGGGAATTTTCAACACCGATTTTGCGTCAGTATATTGCGTGGCCTTCTTCACAAGTTTGGATAGTTCATATTATCTGGCCGCTTAAATTTTGAGGTCTACTCGGACTTTCTTCAAGAAGAATTTCTGCAACTGCTTGAATATGCTTCTCTAGCGCTGAGACGCAAAGTATACTTTCAGAACGAGGCGCGCCTTCCCTCTTCTCTTGGGCAGTATCCGCTCATTTAAATCATTACTTCCCTGAGAAATGGACTGGTCATGGCAGGTTCAAATTCCTGGTCATCAAGATTGCCTGATCTAACACCTTTAGATTTTTACTTCTGGGGATGTATGAAAAATATCGTATACAAAACAGAAATACATTCTCGTGAGGAATTAATTATCCGCATAATGGATGAGGCTGAGCAACTTAAGGACAGCTCTAAAGAACTAAAAAGAACAACCAACTTTTACAGAAGCTTGCCAAGAAATATGTTGAAAATGGTGGCTCATTATTGAATATTTATTGTAAACTGGTACGTATAAATGCATTTTGATCTAGTGTACCGTTTCTAACTAATAGTCGAATTTTTTAACTTCCCTTTGTTTTAATAAATTTATCTTACACAGTTTTGTTCAGAACTTAGTTCTGAACAACACGTTCGGACCTACACGTTTTGTTTAATATTTTAATGTATTCATTATTCACTTAATTGTACGTCAAACATAAAAAACAAGCTTTTTTGACCATAATTAATTGGTTTTCATCTCATATTTCTCAAAAACTACTGCAGATAAGGTTGTGGGGCCTATTTTATTCGATTTTCTAGGTTAACTACCGCAAGAAGTCAATAATTCTGTTTCTCAATTAATGTTCTAAAAATTTCAGTACTATTTCACTTCACTAAGGTACCTGAAATCCAAGCGGAATATTTCACTACTGTAACTCGCAAACAAACGAAGCATTTCAGGAGATATGTTTTATATAAATTTTTTCCATTATTTTCAGAAATAGAATAGGTTATAAAAGTTCCGGGAGAAGATCGTGATACATTTTGTCTACACTAGCATCTCCGACGCGACTTTGCTACTCTATATAATTACTTTCGTTTTCCATATCGGTCAATTTTTTATTTGTTTTTTTATCTTTTGGTCAAGAAACCGGAGGCAAATGCAGCCAGTCCCGTCGCACATACAAAATTACAGTGATAGTGGTTATGTTAAGCCACCACACTGCAGAACGTTGCCCCCCCCTAAAGTATCGAAATTCAGTAAACCCGAAAATTTTTTTTAGATATTTATGTAATGAGAATTTGCTAGCTCAAATCTACTGAATATCTTTATTAATATAATTAGAAATGGGGAAAATTTACAACCATTGTTCAAAACATTTCATCTTCCTTCACTCTTTTCAAGATTGAATGTTAGAAAATCTAGAAACTGGTATTTAGATATTCATATGAAGATTATACAGATCAAAAGTTGATATCTTCACCTCTTCCGAAATAATTAAAAAATAGTCGGCTTTAAAAAAAAATTCAAAAGCAAGAGAGCCAATACAAACAAACACGCAACTGTCACTGTTGTATGTGAGACGCGATTTGTAACCAGAGGCAGGCTGCACCTGCCTTTGGTTACTAGACTAAAAAACATAAAATAAAAAAAAAAAAGATTGACCACGTCGGAAAAATTAAGTAACAATACAGCGTGGATAAAGCCATCACGGGTTGCTAGTCGGGGATGCTAAATAAAATGAAAGAGCTGGAAAGCTGTAATGAGTCTATTAGTTTCAAAAACTTCAGAAATTTACGTATAAATTTTATTAATTTTCAAATTTATTGTCTCTTTCGTTCAAGGAGAAAGTGAAATATAACTACCATTATTATAACTTCTATTACTTGTACAAACTTATTTTTTTATAAAGAAAATAATTTTTATAATAAAAAGAAACTTTAAGCATTTTTAAATACTGTTAAAATGCTGCTATTCTTTTATTTCAAACGTATATAATTTATTTACTGAATCTTAGTAGATTAATCTAATCTCCAGTATAAATTAATTAAATAATACATTTTTTTATTCCTTATTTACGCTTGTATACCTTAGAATTTTTCATTCATAATTTTCCTTGTACTACCATTATTATCATTTCGGTAGAATTGCAAACAGATTACTGAAAAATATCATTATACAATTATAATTATCAAATGTGTATATTTTCTGAAAATTTTATTTAGTAATTTAACGTTCTTCAGAATTATACTGAAGAGTTTGACACAAAAATCACGCTGCAGCACTAAAAAAAATAAATTATAATTAGTGGTTCTGGGCTTTTATTTACAGATGTATATATCCAAGCAGTATTTGAAAACATTCCAAGAATTCACTTTTTTTAAAATGAAGATGGATCCGGCCTCCGTGGCGCGAGTGGTAGCGTCTCGGCCTTTCATCCAAAGGTCCCGGGTTCGAGTCCCGGTCAGGCATGTCATTTTCATACACGCTACAAATCATTCAGCTCATCCTTTAAAGATATATGTAATGGTGGTTCCAGAGGTTAAACAAAAAAAAAAGAAAGAAATTAAGATGGATAGTTTCAATGTTGCTAACATGGTACTCCAGTTACTGAAGGAATATCGGTAGAAAGATTTGGCATGGTTACTGCAATATTGCTAGTATTTAATATTCTGTAGGTCAAAGAAATTAAAAACTAATTCACTTAAACTATTTTTTATGCTTTTTTATTAGTTTATTAAAGTTATACTAAAATGTTGGGACAAATATGAACATCGGTATTGAAACACTTTAATCACAAAATAATACGAAGATAATTTAGTCACGAAAAACTTCGGTAAATCTGCATTATTTTGACTAAAGTTACTAAATGATGTTAAATTATACAAGAAAGTATTTATTACTCACAGATAATGGATTGGGTGAAGACTCTTTCAAATCGTGACATTTCTGAGGACTTAAAAAGCGATAAATCAAGGACGTTTCGACATTTTTTCATTTGGGACAGCTTATGTGTGACTTCGAAATCTCTTCTGAAAATATGGTTTTCATGTAACTGACTGATGTGCCTTATCGCATTGTTATTTTCCTCCATTACTAATTTGTTTTACTTTCTTGCAGTCAGTGCAGTTTTAGAAACTTCTAAAACTTCTTAAATGCGTACTTGTAAAAAGCAAAGGTGTTTCTGTTACGAATTAATGATTCAATTTACGAATTAGAATATAAGTTTTTACGGTTCCGGTGATTGCAAAGCTATTATTGACTTATACTTTGAGTTTTTATTATGTTTAACAATCCGCTAAACTTTGGACTATTTAAAATCAAACTGAAAAAAAGAATTAAACATTTTTTTGCTTGGTCTTTTTATCGGCATATCCTTTCTGTTTTTCAAAATTCTGTAAATAGTAATTTGTCTCCAGCTAAGAATATAAGCTGGCCTCCTGGCGAAGTGGTAGTGTCTTGGCCTTTTATCCGGAGGTTACGGGTTCGTATCCCCGTCAGGCATGGCATTTTTCACACGCTACAATTCATTCATCTCATCCTCTGAAGATATACTTAACTGTGGTTCCGGAGGTTAAAAAAAAAAAAAAAGCTAAAAATATAATTATTATATACAAGTATTAAATTCTACATGGGCTGCTGCGGGGGTAATGATAATGGATTATAGTGTCTATAAGTAGATTTTAATAGAATTATAAATTTTTAGTTCAAATCTTCGAACTTTTTAAGTTGAATTTATTTATTACTCAATCAATCAGCTCTTTTTAAACTTGTTTATTTTATAAATCAATCCTATTTTTACATTATAATCCAATATTTCTATATTCGCTTTTTGTTTTACATTATTTATGTATTTTTTAATTACTTAGGCAAACACATACTAAGAAGTTCTTAAAAGACGTCTTTATTATATTTTCACAGAAAAGTTTAATGATCGATACACCAGAGTGAAAAATAATATTTAGTATTTTATCTACGATGTCGGACATGTGATTATTCTTCACGGTTCCGGCTTAAGAAAACGGTGACATACTGAGTGACAATAGCAGAAAGC
>JAAAKQ030249480.1:0-10954 GCA_010016005.3 Zanna intricata | reverse complement strand
GTTTCCAATAAACATATGCCTGAAAACGTTTTGTTAGCGAGTTACGGCTAGCGAAAGATTTCGCCCGATTTTCAAATATATATTTATATGAATAAATATGTATTCCAGCTAGAAGAAAAGAATATTTGGTGTAAATCAACAAATAAATACTCTTTACTCTACTAATCTCTTTACTCTTAAAACTATAAATAAATACATTGCAGTGTATTTCCGTAATATAAAATGAATTTTTTTACAATATAAAAATAAATTGACATTTATAAAAGCACTATGTAGTATATCCTGCTACTATTCGGCATGTGAAGGGCTATTTATGAGATACTTAAAATTTATCTTGTAATCACGTAGAATATTTAGTTAAATTATTCAGTTCTTTGTTTAATCAATTATTATTGATGTACTTGTAAAGGATCTAAATAGTAGAAATTAAAGAAAACAAACTATGGCCCATCTGACAAGTAACCCGGACCCATTAGAAAGATCTAAAAACGCGCCAGAATATGCCATGTACTTCGAGGCTAGAATTAATTTGGCAACAATTGGATTTTAAGCCGGCCTCCGTAGCCGAGTGGTAGCGTCTCGGCCTTTCATCCGGAGGTCCCGGGTTCGAGTCCCGGTCAGGCATGGCTTTTTCACACACGCTACAATTCGTTCATCTTATCCTCTGAAGATATAATCTAACGGTAGTTCCGGAGGTTAAACAAAAAAAAAAACCAATAAACATTTTTAAGATGCTGAGTAGCAGGATTCAATATGAGTTGGAATATTTATTGTCGGGAAGAAATTTCGAATGGTTATATCTTGGTTAAAGTTGGCACACGGATGCCACACGGATAACTGGATTTTAACTAATACTCTGGATAATACTCGTATTTATCATATATAAATATTCTATCCTATGATGCGTATTTTATAAAGTATATTCCGTGAAAACATTAAGCGTGACAGGATAATACTCTATCTAATTAAACATAAATTATAATTAAAATGATGAAGTATGAGTACAATTTGCTTAAATTGTTGAATATATTTTAGGGAAGTACAAATTAAAAGTACCTGTAGAGTAAAAGTAATGAATAGAGAATAAGTGACATGTTAAGCATTATCTCCTTATAAGTAAGATTTTATTTTTTGATATATAGTTTTTAAAACACCATGTACGTAACAATGAGTAATATAAGTTTTTAGGTTTTTAGTGAAATTCAAGCCTCTTTTTAATTAAACACTGAATTTTACTTTCTTTAAAACAAATGTACAAAAACTTAATAATAAATCACAAAAAAGTTAGAGTAAAATACTTAGACAAATTAAATTGAAACATTATATTGTGTTAATTTGCTAAAAATATTATATTTTAATTAAAAGAGAGAGAAAATGTTATTTCTTTTAATATAAAAGATACATACACTAGCTGACACTATACAATTTTTGTTTGTTGGTAATATATACTATGTAAAAAAAAGAACATGATCTCATTAACTACAGATTACAAATGGGTAAAAATTGATGGATCAAATTTAATGATATCGCCTGAAAGACTTTCGAGTGAATATTTCGATCACACTCAAATAATTGTGGCTGCTAGTTTGATTTGGAACGAAGGGAGGGGTAATTAATATAACTGGGCCTCATAAATAATTTTTGGACCAAACAGGTCCATGAAAATTTTGAAACTCCAACTTCCCGTATGTTGTTTAATTTTCACAAAATATTTTAAAAAAAATACAATATGTTAATGGCTGCATGCAAACTAAGATAATGTGGTCAATTATTGGATTAAAATATATAAGTAACTATGTGTAAAGAATATACATTCAAAATTTTACTGGTTTATTTTTGCTGATCACACCTAGTAAAATAAGAATTATTGTAGAAATTTTACAAAATAAATGTTTCATAAAAAAGAGAAAAAAAAAAGATTTAGATTTTCATTAAAATTGTTAATGCTTAAAAAATCGCGTAATATAATTTTTTAAAGTATTTTGTACTTTAAATACGAATATTAACTTAATTTAAATTTTCTGCCATTCTCTAAAGTTACACGTATCTTAACTAGTAACACCATATTTCCAGTTAGACCGATATATAACATTATTTATGTCTTATACCGTGAGGCGTCGCTAGCGCTCCCTCTGGGGTAAGTATGACAACCTGTCAGATAAGCGGTGACGCTACATCTATAATCTTTAACATAGGGTGTTTTTCGACATCATTCGTATCTTCAAATTCATTTTATTAATTAAATAAGAATGATTTTACATATATGAATTGCATTTTGAAAATTCTTAATGAAAATATAATCTTATGCGCAAAAACAATATTTCGATTAACGTTCTTGTTTTATTATTGAAGCTCATCAAAGTCCCACAGTAACTATTATTATATTCAGACTTCAAAAGTAGCCCGACCGAGATCAACTGATTCTGATCGGTCAACAACGACTCAAAAAATTTTCGTCAAATTTTAACATGGATATCTAA
Source organism: Zanna intricata (assembly GCA_010016005.3). Lineage (NCBI taxonomy): Eukaryota > Metazoa > Arthropoda > Insecta > Hemiptera > Fulgoridae > Zanna > Zanna intricata. The sequence continues at coordinate 8,474 of JAAAKQ030249480.1, read as the reverse complement.
ATCTCTTTAAAACTGATGTAGTTTGAAGGTTTTTGAGCTTCCAAATTTATAATTAGGATATATGAATATATATAAAATATTTGACGTTAAGTATTTTTCTTGATTCATTTAATATTTATATTCTACATTACTCACCACCATACAGAAATTAAATTGTTTTCCAAAACAGAATTTGTCTCCTTCGAATATATTTTCAAATTGAAGGATGATTCTTTAAAAAAAAGAATGTATTATTTTGTCAGTTAAATTTTAATTCGATAAGCTGCCTACAACATAAAGTTTCCTTTTTATTTCAATATATGTCATTTTTATAAATTCTACATGAAAATCTATGGACTTTACCATTTTAATCTCTACTCAAATAATGAAACCAAAAAACATCCTCTCAAGTATTTTTAATGATTTATATAAAACATATATAGAACACGTTCACGCATAAAACCATGCTTTTTCAAAACAGAAATTTGTTTGAGAACTTATTTTCAAAACTAGTGTTCATTCATTTTTTAGGAGCAAATGCGATTTTATATTCATGGATCACTATGGACAATTCCATCTTCAGTTGAATGCAAAAAATGAAATCAAAACCTATTCTGTCAAATTCAAACTTTCATTCCAAAGATCGATATAGAAAAAAATAAATCCACCAAGTAACCCACATCGTTCTCGATTTATTTTGAGTCGAAAATACAAAGGTCTTTACCCATATTTGACTGGTCCTTAAACTTTTATCGATCCAGGATGGTCAAAGTGGGATGTGTTACTTTCAAGTATAATTTCGGAACCTGAAAACATTTATAACTAATAGGACAGAAATAATAATCTTAATTTTATTTATGTTGTTTAATTTTTTCTACGTTTATTACTGGTTACCCTTCCTAGCTGCAATCATTTGTTTTTTTTTGACACGTTTCGAAACCACTCCATTTTCAAAACTTATTTTATAGATATTTTATAATTTTTTTAATCTTTATATAGCATTTAGTCAACGTCCCTCCCTATATTTGACATCATACCTTATCTCGCTTTCTTCTTGTTTATTGCTGGTAATGGTTATTCTTATCTTTTAACAATTATTGTTAGTTACAGAAAAAGAAGACGTCAAATATAAGGAGGGGTTATGACTGAATGTTATATAAAGATTAACATAAATACAAAATATCTGTATAATACGTTTTGACAATGGAGTGGTTCCAAAACGAGTCAAAAAAAGACAAAAGAATGATGTTAAAAAAGGTAAGCGGTACTCAACATAGAAACTGTAGCGATTTTAGCAGAAAAGATAATTGTAACTATCAACTTAACTTTCGTTTATTTATTGCCGTTTTTATGTTTTTATTAGTTGTAATTCATTACAAGATAATTAGTAGTGGTTACACAAAATTAGATGTACAGTTATTGTTGTAAGATGTTTGTTTAGAATTTTTTATTATTTCAAATAATTTTTTTTTTGTAAGCAAGATGTATGAAAAATTTAATCTTTATATCGTTAATTAATATTGGTACTGTCATCTTTTACTAAGTCGCAGCATTTTTACAGGTACGTATTACTGTTTCCAGTAATCCTTGATTCAACTTTTCCTAAGCGGATTTTTTAATATATGACATAGAAATATATATATTAATATATGGTTTATTACTAACATATCTTTTCAGAGACAACCATACTGTCTCCGATACATTTAAATAGGGATGGTATGATGGAAGTCGTATAATGTGATGCTTCAATTTTTTTTAATATTTCATGAAAATGGTACAACATATTTGAATTTCTATGTGATTTAATTATGTCATGTAATTGTATGACATTTTTCTTTTCTAACCAATAATTCATGCTACCTTTCCTGTCATTTCAATTCAGATGCTTTTCTAGAAGTGAATTTAGGAATGGGGCATTAACGATAACAACCACTAATTACGACGGAGAAAAGACCAAGGAATTAATTTTTCAGATGCCTACTGCATGAAATTGTTGTTGTTTACGCTCTTGATAGTCACTGCATTTTTAACTCGTTTTACAGTCTAACAACGCAATCGGAATAATCGCTAATTATTCTCCAGCATGGATTAAGATTAACTGATCACCTTTCATCGGCACATTTACTCCTACAGCACTGTCATTCGAGAACGAAAATTTGTAGTAGAATAGGACGTTAAAAAATACGATTTATCCAAATAAACAATTGAAGAATATTTTTTTCACCAATCGGTCATTTTCTTAATTCTTCCATCTTTTCGCATCAGATGTCTTCTTTCTGAATCCAAAGTTTTCTATTATTATCAGTTTTATACCACGAAGCCTACTCTTTCAGGATACCTGGAATGTAGTTCTAGATTCTTAAAACTGAATACTCTTTTTAAGTTCACGTTATTTATTTAATATAGGCAATTCCTTATGTTTTGTGAGATATTCGTTAACTGTTCGGCTAATATAATGCCTTAATCAAAACTGTCTCATCCAGAAACTGATTTTGAACGATGTTTCTATTTTTTGGTGAGCTGATGAGTTCGCCTGTGATTTATATTAAAGATCATGTTTTTCATTTCAAAGTTTTTGAATTTGTGATTTTGAAATCCCACAAGCTGCAGTTGCAGCGGTTGTTTCATCACATTTTGAAAGCGTATTAAATATTTGTTATACCCTTATTTTACTAACATTATTACTCTTTCTTAATAAAGTCCTATAAATTGTCAACTATTTCACGTACTTGGTTCACAAGTGCTTGATCACATGTATTATACTCATCATCAAAAAAGCATATAATAAATTTCATCTTAAATTTGTTCAGGTCTTCCGCAAACCTCTCGCCAAAAATTCGCCTAATATCCTCCCATCCATTCGCGCACTAACCTCCTCTTATCTTCCTACACTCCGCGTGCTACATATTGTGGTGTACCTTAATTTACAATGAGGCCACTTCCACACTGCAAAGAATTGCAATTACCAAAGCCTTTAGATTATGAGACATTAGGTGAAAAGAGTCTAGAGTCTAATGGAAGTAAAGAAGAAAAGGGAACAAATCCTGGTGGTAAAAATTTTGAACAAAGCAATATATCTGAGCTTCATTTACTAACTTAAAAAATCTTTAAAATCAAATACGAGATTCGAAGTTATCAAACGTACAGTTTGAAATGTTTGCTTCCCGGCTAAACAGATGGAATCTTTTACAGAAGAATACAATGCTATCGACTTATCGTAATTGTCATTGTGAATTAAAGATTATTTTTCTGAAGAAAATGGCTTAGAGTTTTGTAACTACATTTCTTCTCTTATGGAGAGACTTGGTAATGAACATAATCCAACAGAATGACTTTTGTTCATTTATTCAACTAAAGTTAGTTTAAAACCTGTACTTCTGCATAATGGCCCAAAAATACCTGCGGCTCACTCTGTTATTATGAAACAAACAGTCTGTTATTACATAAATTTTAAATTTATTTTGGAAAAGCTTCAATATGCTGTCTGTTTATTGTGTGAATGGAATATTAGGGACTGAGAAAACTATTTTATTAGAAAATAATGGCTTAAACGCGAATCACTTATCTCTGAACATAAAAGACCCATTGTGTAATCCTAAAAATGTGTCATCTACCTCCGTTTCATTTTAAACTAGGATAAATGAAGGATTTTGTTAAGGCCATTAACAATACTCCTGATTTCATGTACTTAAAACAGAAGTTTCCTAGAAGTAGTGACGAAAATTAAAGAAGAAATATTTATGGATTCACAAATATGATCACAAATGAATGCATGATAATAAGTTTGAGAAACTTTTAAATCCTTTGGAGAAAGCAGCATGGCAACCATTAAAAAATACTACTAAGTGTTTTGGGAAATCGAAAGGCGGAAAATTACCGTGGTATTGTTAAAGATCTTATAACATCATATAAAAATGTTTGTTGTAATATATCCTGAAAAGTACACTTTCTGCACTCGCACCTAGATTTCTTCCGGAAAGTTTTGTTCAATGAGTGGTGAGCACGGGGAACACTTTCATCAATAGATTACAGCTGTGGAAAAGACGTATCAAGGAAAATGGAATCCTTGTATGTGAGAGTATTTCATAGTGTTATTGATTTAAACTGAATAATCTATTTAAATCTATACATAAACACATATTTGCATATATTTCCGGAGGTTAAAAAAAAAGAACACATTTGCATATACAAACAAATGTGTGAAAAAATTAATATCATAGAAAAAAAAAATTTTTCCAATTGAAATATATTGTAAGATTTAAAATATACGGAATATAAAACAAACACAGTAGCAATAAAATTTTGTAAAATTATTGATGTTAAGAAAATTTTATATTTCTCAATTTCTGAATTGAAATGTATTTTTTTAATTTATTGACATTACCTTAAATATAATTAAAAATAGATCCAAAACGTACTAGAGCTGAGCTAACATTACAATTTTTTTTTCTCCAGGAAAATTTGTAAAATAAGAAAATGTACTAAAACATCAAGAATATTTATCCGAAGAAAAAATAATAAATGGCATTCCAATTAAGCTTAATATTTAAGCAAAGACGCGGACATCTCAAGAATAGTCTAAAAGAGATTAAAATTTTGGTGTGGACAGAACATGACTGCCTTGTACGAAAATCCAACAATAATACGATTCTAAATTATAATTTTCAATTATTACTGACTAATCAGATGTTTCACCAAATTTAATAATATACGCATAGGTAATAATGCCTATTAAATTACATATGCATTTTTGAAGTCCGTAACATTTTAATCCATTAATAACGTTTGATTTTTGTCATTATTTATTGTTATTGTTGAATTATTATTTATTGTAAATTTTTTTTAGAATCACGTATTAATAATTGTTAATAAATCAATATATTTAAATTAAAAAAAGTTAAAAAATAGATTAAAAAAACACGTTAAGGAAAGAATAAAAGGTGATGAATTTTTTTCGAACCAATGTGCTTTCTCTCATAAAATCCAAATAGGTCATTAATTAAAATTTTATTTGTCTATAACTCTGGAATCAATGAAAAAAAGTAACAGTGATGATATATCGTTGAAAAACCTCAATGGGGGCTTATTACCGCAGGTAAGACAAAACCTAAATTCAAATTTTTTCGGATTTTGAGCTTTTTAAACACTTTTGGTGCGTCGATTGGAATCAAAGGAGGAGATGCACAATAAGATATTACAAGTCCTAAACCCAAAATTTCAACATCCTACGGCTAATCGTTTTTGTGTTAGGGGAGATACGTTTATACATACAGACAACACGCTGATCTAGTCAAAATGGATATTTCCGTTGTAATCTCTACACCAAAGTTTGGCGATCACAATACTTCCTTTACTTCGTATAAGGAAATAAAATTTTTAGCAAGAATAAAATAAAAATTACCTAACTACGAATAATAAACAGCTACCGTAGATCAACGAATTTAAGTAAAATTAGTTTACATTCATTATACAAAAGAGGAAATTAAATAATATTCTGAATAACTGTACGGAGTTAGGAACTTAAAAAAAATAAAGAAGAGTTTCTAAGATGCATATTGGCGTTTAGAACAGCTATGTATAATCATGAAAAATGTTAAGAATAAAAGCTAGATTACGCAACCAACTACTCTAACGTTTAGTTCCCTTTCACAGTCTCATTCCTTCTTAAGTAAAACTATTCTCTTTTCTTCTGAATCGAATTTAGTTAAATTTAACATAAGCGAGAGTGGTTCAAGTAGCAAATTTCGATCCACTTGACCTACCACAAGTTGAAGCTACATTGCTGGCGGTAAATATTAATTAAACTTCCACAGACACTATTAACTCCAGTCAAGGAATATTTTATTTATATTGTTGGTGTTGTTGTTGACATAAGAAATTACTAATTATTAATTTCATGACAGTATTTATCAATTTTTTAGAAAAAAAAAAAACAAATTTTTGCTTTAAAATGTTAATGCAAAAATTGTTTATTTCATGCCAGAAAATAAGTGACAAACAACATAGAAAAAGATCAACATCTAATCTTAGAAAAAACTAATGTTAGATGATTACATAAATAAAAGATAAGGTTACCGGCCTCTGTGGCGCGAGTGGTAGCGTCTCGGCTTTTCATGCGGAGGTTCCGGGTTCAAATCCCGGTCTGACATGACATTTTATACACGTGATACAATTCATTCATCTCATCCTCTGAAGATATACCTTAACAGTGGTTCTAGAGGTTAAAAAAAAAAGGTTACATAAATAAAATGTAGAGGAAAATAATAAACAATAACTTATTTTTGGGTTCTACTCAATAAATTTTGAATGCAACAACTGAATTAATATATTATATAATGCCGATTTCCGTGCTAGAATGGTATCGTCCCGGCGTTTCATGTGGAAGACCCGGATTCGAATCTTGGTATTCACAAAATTCTCATAGCTGCAAAACTCCTTTTCCATATTCTCACGTACACTTTTCTGCAAGCTTCTCTGTAATGAATTACATTTTAAACATATATATATTTACTAGCTTAAAAACTTTACAGAAATCTAAAGCAAACCATTAGTATTTGTGTTTGGACTAAGTCAAAATAGAGGAAATTTTGTTCCGAATAAGTAAATATTTTTTTAAAAATAAAGATAACAAAAATTTTGTATCAGTAGTTAAGTATATAATAATAACACTTTCAAATTAAAAATAAATCATATAAATTTTAAATCAAGTGTGAAGGATTATTTTCCGTTAATGTTTGTTTCAAATGAAAAATATTTTCACCATTAATACCATCACTTTTAGATACCACCAATTTTAGAAGCACACCATATAAGCATGAATAACAATAAATAAATCAGGTAAATCATTTTATAATTATTATTTAAAGAAAAGTAAATTAAATTAAAATTATTATCATATTAAAATAAATAAGGAAAAAAATCATTAGAAATGTGTATTAAACATTATTATCAATTGTATATAAACGAAATAAATTGTTTCAAAGCTTTTTAAACAAATAAACACGAAAATGATTATTCCTGTATCTAAAGTATGCTAAACAATTTTGGTTTTATAATAATCTAAGATAAAAATATTGATTGAATAACCTTTAGATTTTGCGAGTTTTATTTTTTCTTATTTAATAAAAAAAAATGAATTATGAGTAACCGTCACCAGAGATACCATGCCAAGTAACATTATGATGACAGGACAAGGAAGAAAAAAGAGAATACACCAAGTGCTCCTTCTTCATAATCATAGGTTAAAGGTGAAAAAGCGATGCGGTTTACATTTTTCGTGTTTCAATTATAGAAAGTATATGTAGTTGTAATAAATATGGCAGAACGTTTGTGTTCTCCACAAATGATTATAAAAAGCACAGATAAGATTGTAAGGTTTTGTTGATACCCACTGGAATAGGATACAATAATACCTAAACTACTGTCGTGTAGTTCGCGGCTCGATCCAAACATTGCGAGGTTGACAATTTAGAATGTTTATACAGAGTGGATGAGGAAAAAACGAGAAACTTCAGGAGGTGAATTTACATTAAAAAAAAATTCATATAAGCATAGATCCGGAATCGCTTCGTTAGCGAGTTACAGATGGCGAAAGATTTCGCCCGGATTTCAGTTCCGTCGTTAAAATGAAGCCATACTGAAATTTGTGGGCCGTTAATTAAGGTGTTAAATTTAGTATATTTTATTAAAAATGAACCGAAAAATTGATTAAAACAGTCCCAGACCTGTAACTACAGTAATTTTTATGATACCTGACGAAATACGCAAAAATCGGTTTCGAAAACCATGTTTTGTTTAGGTTTGAAGTGCACTAACTTTGTTAAATGGGTAATAAACACGTCAGGGAAATCTTTCAACAGCTGTACCTCGCTAACGAAGCGATTTCGGACCTATGTATAGACGAATTTTTTTTCTTATTTTTGGATGTAAATTCACCTCCCAAAATTTCTCCATTTCTACCTGCATCACACGGTATAATTACAGTTTATTGATTTATAAACATAAGTACCACAAAAAAACAACCAATATTAATGACAATGGTGATAGTAACATTACGGTGATATTAATAAAGGATAATAACATTACATGCTAATAACAACCAAATAATCATACAATTAATACATGACATAAAAACATAACTTAACCAAAATAGTAAACAATCACCACATTACACATCAAATAGTCATAAATGTCAATAATAATAATCGTAATAGCATAAACGTCAATTATGATAATAAACAGAGGTTATATACAAACGTAGCATAATACATGACATAATCAAAACAATAAACCATCTTAATATCACTCATCAAACAGTTATAATAAATGTCTATAGTAATAATAACCACTGGTGTTCGGCCGCTATGTCTGTTGAACACCGCTGCTAAGGTGCTAGAGCGAGCCTTATGTGATAGGTTACAGGATGAGATTGATGCTAATGGGGGCCTTCATCGCAATCAATACGGATTCGTGAGGGGCAAGTCTTCTATTCAGGC
>JAAAKQ030249458.1:0-10955 GCA_010016005.3 Zanna intricata | reverse complement strand
AAATTTTTATCTTTACTAGGATTTGAACCTTAGAACTCTCGACTTCGAAATCAGCTGATTTGCGATGTCGCATTAACTACTAGACCAACCCGGTGGGTTCTCAATGCCGGAGGGAATGGAAACGGTTGCTTATGCCGACGTCCTAGCTGTGTTGAAGGAAAGATGAAAGTGGAGGCGCAGACGCGGGGCAATGAAGCTCTCCTCGCTATTAATGAATGTATGACCGCTCAGTGGCTGGAGTTGGCACCGGCCAAGTACAAGTATTTAACTCTAGTATCTAACTGGCCGTAGGCAGATTCCACACATAGATCTACGCATTGGCCAGCATTGTTACAGGCAGTCAATTCAGCAAAATATCGGGGTGTGATACTGGATAAAGGCCTCAGATTCTCGGATCAGATAAAGGTATGTTGTAGCAATAATTCTGTATGCGGTACCCGTGTTGGGTTCTGCTGTGGAGAAGAAACGTAATGTAAGATGACTAATCAGTATACTTCGAAGATCACTTTGGGTGTGACCGCAGCATATAGAACGGTGTCGTATGAGGCAATCTGTGCAATTACGAGCATAGCACCGATAGATTTGATAATTGCGGAAAGAACGAGCAGACACAATGGGACAGGGAAAACTGATTCATAAAACAGCCTGCTTGACAGTTGGAGGGCAAGATGGGCCGTAGGTGAGGGAGCAGCATGGACAATGAGGCTGTTCATTAATTTGGATGTCTGGTGTGACATGCGACATGGCGAAGTTAGTCACCATGTCACTCAGATGCTCAGCGGTTACAGTAACTTTGAGGCTTTCCTGTTTCGTTTTGGAAGGCGAGATTCGCCGAATTGTATATACTGGTGCCGCGTATGATGATGCCCTACACACGTTATTTGACTGCCGTAAGTGGGATGAGGAGAGGCATAGGACTGGGCTGATGTCGGACTACTTGGAGGAGTTCATCCTGTCGTCCGATACACATTGGCAGGCATTTAGTCAATATTCAGTAGCTGTTCTGAGCTCCAAAATGGCGGAAGGCAGAAGAAGAGGTTACTAAGGCTTCCTGGATTCTTCGGTGGGACCGGGGGGGAGAAATCCCTCTGCTGAGCCATCGTGCGTCCCTGCTTGGGGGATGGACGATGGTGATGACTCACGGGGACTCCCCCGGATCTTCCCGGGTTCCTCAGTCAAAAAAAAAACCTAGTGAGGTATAAAGGTATAAAACGAAAGACCTGAAGATCAGAGGTTGGAATACAGAAGAAGTCTAACAGCGGTGGTGAAGAACCAGACCTGAGGGGGGCGGCATGACGGATAGCTCTCTGCTGAGTCGTCATTCGTCCGAGCTTGCTCGGAAGGGTGGCGATGATGAGACACAGGGACTCCGGATCCTCCGAACCCAAAGGCACCTTCCCGAGGCTGAGTAATGCTTAATTGCGGGTCCGGTCTCGGGGTGGCGGAGATCGGTGAGGGAGGATTAGTCAGTTGGGGGCAGGTCACTATACGCACTTACTCAATATCTTTGCGGAACCTTCTTAGCCTGTTAACCAGGCTATCCCGAGATATTACTGTCTTGGGTTCTAGTCCGATACACCCCATGAAGACCCCATGGGGCGTACGTAACTGGTATTCCTTCGCAACTCATCGAAAAAAAGTACTGTAAATGAAATCGTGAAAAAGTTTAGGGAAACTGGTTCAGTCTCTTCAAAAAGAAAAGGAAGATGCGGACGGAAAAAGGAATCCATGCTTACACAGGTTCTATTATAATAAGAAAAAGCAAACTTAATCTGCGATTGTCAGCCGTTGACCTTAATAGGGACTTGAGAGTTAGTGGAACTAATGTTTCTAATATGACAGTTCGTAGAAGATTGTTGCCAGCGGAAATGATTGCTCGGAAACACAAAAAGAAGCAGTTATTGACACAGGGTATGAAGACGAAAAGGCTTTGGCGGGCAGAGGAATATGAAGAATGGATATTTTTCCGTTTAGCTTCCGGAACCACCGGAGGCTAAGGTATTACTTCAGAGGATGATATGTATGAATGCGAATGAAGTGCAGTCTTGCACGATCTCAGGTCGATAGCTCCTGGGAAGTGTGGTTAATTGAAACCTGACCGACAAAGAACACCGGTATCCACGATCTAGTATTCAATTCCGTATAAAAGATACTTTTATACTAGCCTTTACTAGGATTTGAACGTTAAAACTCTCGACTTCGAAATCAACTGATTTGCGATATCATGTTAACCAATAGAACGAACCCGATGGGTAAATTAGGAATGGACTATTGAGATTTAGAAAAAAGTTACTTTTTCAGACGAGACTCATTTCTTTGCGCAAGGGAAGAGAGTGATCTACATTCGTAAATCAGAAGATGAGAAGACTCCTGTGCCACCACACCTGCAACAAGCTCCCAAACATCCTGCCAAAAATAGGTTTTGGGGATGTTTTACGCTTGAAGGGTGAGGAGTGCCTATCCCTGTGAGTGGAATGATGAAATCGGATCGATACATTAACACATGGCGAAGGAATAATAGTCCCGCTTCTGCACAAGAACCCAGAAGTCATTTTCGAAACAGGCTCTTTTACCGTCTCACATGTCAAAGAAAGGAAAAGTGTGCTTCAAAAACCAAAAAACTCGAGTCCTCTCGTAGCCAGGGAAATCCCCTTGACCTGAATCACATTGAAACTTTATGGGCTGTACAAAAAAGAAGACTTGGGAAAATGAATTGTAGCACAAAAACTGCCCGTAGTGATACACGTTTGGTTTCGACATGAAGAAGTGGAATCGATGCCAAATAGAGTTAATGAGATCATAAAAAAACAAAGGACACATAAATTATTAAATTTGGCTGATAAAGGTTTTTTCTCTTAAAAATAATTTTTTTTTGTTAAAAATACTGTGTTCGGATTAATTTGTTCGCTACTTTACCTGGCGCAACTCGAGCGCCAGCTGCTCGCGTTATGTACGGTGTACTTTAAATTGCATAACTTTTTATCTATGGCATATTAAGAGCTATAATGTAAGGAGTTATAGCTCCTTAACTTTATAATGAAGAATACAGAAAACTTTATAATGTCTTCTAAAACTTTAAATTTTCCTACTGTAGGTTAAAAGTGAAAATTCAAAATTTCGTCCCTCAGCTTTTGCAGTTGAATGTGCTAACTCGTCAAAATGCACCTAAAATATTCAAAATGTCATTACTTAGCCGGAAATTGCTTTGGGAAATTCACTTTGGTTTGCGCCCCCCAAAATTTTTAAACTTACCATATCTTAAAATATTAAAGCAATTGTTGTTTCTAAGATGCGCTTTTAAAAACAGCAACTGCAGTTATTGTTTTTAAACGTGGCATATCCTATTTCTTAGTTGAAACTTACATTTCAAATGAGAGCAATTTCTGACTGATTTTTTTTTTCTTTTTTTTAATTTTATGATTTTTGAAATTTGAAGAATACGTCAAAAAGTAGAGTATTAAAGCTTTAATTCTTTTATTATTGGTCTCTCTAAGCCTCTTAGTTGGAGAGTTAAATTAGTTCGAATACAATCTTTTTTTTTTTCATAAAGTATAGTTGTACCTTTAATTTTTTGTGCTAGTTTAGTAGGTATTTAATTTTAGTTTGAAATATCAGGAAAAAATAATTTTTTAATCAGCTATCGCCTTCCTAGACCGCCTGAACGCCCCCCCCAAAAAAAAGTTTTCTGTAGGCCTTCTACCGCCCCCTCTTTTGAAGGCCTGCAGTGCCTACAAGAGGGCGTTATCGCCCGCTTTGAGAACGAATGCATTATATAATAGTACAGATTAGTGGGAATTTGAAGTTTTATGTTTTCTGTTAGTATATGTTTTTAAAAAGAATTTATTAACATATAAAAGCCCGTGTAATTTAGGTTGTTATTCAAAATACTCTACTGGGCGTTACTAATTGAGAATTACATTAATCCTTATTTATATAGATTCACTAGACATCCCCACCCGTCTTTCTGTCGTTCTACCACACCCGCTTAAGTACCAGTGAATTAAGTATGCTCACGCACCACGCACGTTTCATGTTTTTCTTGACCGTTATTTTTTTTTTACATATTACATATATATGTTGAATCGCGTCAGTTTATTGTAAACGAAATTTTGATTTTTGTATGTCTTCACCTCTAGCGACTGATTTTAGTGTAACTGTTTTTATTTATTTTTTTATTACTTATTTAAAATAAATTTGTAATATTACAATAGTAATATCGATTTTAAATTTGTATTGTTGATAATACATCGCATTCGATAAATGCGATGTAGTAATTCGATTAAACTATAATACACGACTTCGTTACTTTTCACTCTGACCTCTCCTCACACTGTTCGACTGTGTCGCTGTCAGTCTGTTCCGCTCACTCTCACTCGATCATTTCCCCCCCTCTCTCTCTGCGTGTGTGCGCGCGCGTGTCTTTTCTTATCAGTACAAAAATATAAATACATTTATAGAAGTTTTTCTTCTACTTGTTTAGCTCATTCTGTGCTAATACCCAATATTTCCTATAATTTTTTAAATAGCTGCGCGCTTAAAAATCATTTGTGGCAAAAAACGATTTAACAATTAATTTTTGCAAAATTCTTTATTTTATTTATATGTACAATTTATATGTTATTATACAACACATGCATATTTATACGACAACAGTTAGGTAACTTGTTTTCTTTATTGTAGATTAACATTTTTCTTAACTTTTTAAACCTTTTGTATTCTGTCTTTAATAGAAATCCATTCTTTGTAAACTTCATTTCTATTTACTTCGTAACCGTTGGCTAAACGTAAATTTAATTCTCATAAAGTCATCCGAGTGTTAATTTTCAAGTCTCCTTAGATATTTTATTTTTATGGAATTCATTAGAAAAATCCGCTTACGCAGTCGGCGCTGAGCGCTTGAAAAGTTCCCTTTATGTTAGATAATTCTAGGTTAGTTTGGACATAGGTTAATGTTTCGTTGGAACCGTCTTGAACGATCCGTGTTTAGTTTTCTCTAGAATTGTAAATTTTAGTTCCGAATATTCGTTCCGTATTTTATCTATATCAACGTTTTTATTTGCCATAAATTCTGAATATTAAAGTCAATCGTACTAATCGGCATGAAGTCCGATTATCCAGCCTTTATCGATTACTTTTAACAGCACGTACGGTATTCAGTTTATAGGGGAAAAAAAATCGATAAAACGATATTTCTCGACATGCTCGATAAGAAGACGGCGGTGTGGTCTTAATAAGAGAATACATACACTTACACGCGCCGGCACGCATCAGTGTAAAATAAAAGTGGAAACAAATTAGTAAACGGTTACAACGCCCCCCATCCTAAGATAAGTTGCAAGAGTACTTGTATAACTAAGACAACGGCACAGATTCCACATACGGTATAACAGATCGAATGATTCAGAAACCGGTTCGGTTTGTAGGATTGCAGAAACGAGTGAAAGATAATAACATATTGCCAGTAATTCGCACGACAGAATATCTTATACCATTTAACGAACCGATTGAAAGTCATTAAAAACGAATCTTTCACCCGATTGAAAAATCAGCTGTTTTAATATTTTCTCTGTGAATTTTTTTACTTTATTCAATAACTATTTTCTGCATTTAATAATACTTGTTTCTATTTTGATTATTTATATCGATAAATCTTAAAAATATTTGTAAAAGATTTTAAAAATTTAAAAGGTTAACCTTTTAAAACCAAAACTATCGATATAGGAGAGATAATAGTAATTTTCCTACATTAAATTCATTTCTTTTTGTGCCTATTGCCTAATTTTGACAATGTTATTTTATTCCATGGAGAATGTTTGTAATATATATTAAAAACCTTTGTTGTGATATAATTAAAAAATGCAGATTTAATAAAAACATAATTTTATGTATTTGTAAACGAAAGCGTATATTTAAAAAAAATATTATTTGATTTTTTTTCTTTATCGAAAATAAAGATTTAAAATATCAATTTACATTTTAAAATGTTAAAATAATTTTTGTTTTATGAAAATCGTTTATTAGTAAATGATTTTAATATTTTATTTTTTTCTTTCAATACTCATTTTGACCGATTTTCGGCATCGACTCTAATTTATAAAACACTTTATAATCATATCAAAAAATAAATCCTTTCGGAGGTAGAGTTCACCGATGCCAAAAATAGGGGATAAAAAAGATTTCCATCTTAAAGTTAAGAAAAATTTCATATTTAGTCGATACAACAATTGCATGTGAAAAAAATTTTCACATGTTTACCATATGACAAGTCCCATCTCACAATTCCAGTAATATTTTTGTCATCCCTTGCTGTAACGATTGTACATATCAAAAGTTTTTCGGACAAAAGATTTAAGTAATGTTTAGAGGACTGATGACCATTTAAAATCGATTCGATAATATGCCTATTAGGGGAGGTGTGATATTTTTTTTGTCTTCGAAACCCAATTTTTTTCACTTCTGGGCCGATGGTCGGTGATATCGAAAAACTTTACTTACATAAGTTTTAGGCCCTTATCCAAAGAATAGTAGAAATTTTAAACGAATTTGATATTTTACATAAGAAAGTTATAGCCATATCTTGTGGTTTTTTTTTCTAGAAAAAGCTACCCAATTTCACTCCCCAATGTCCGATTTTGCCTATTAACGAACTCGACCGAGATTTTGGGTCGTTATATTTCATGTATCGACTTGAAAGTGATTGGCGCCAAATTACGGCAGTTATTGTGTCCACAAGAAAGTTATATATATATATATATATATAAATGTATATACAAAATTTTGAACTGACGGTTGTTTTTGGGGTTTTGGGGATGTGAAACGCGAAGATGTGAATCTCGAGATTTTCCGGAAGTCGAACGATGGCACCCGTTACAGTAGGTGATTTTCTTATGAAATTTACCTAAATGCTGTCAACAAAGCTGTTTCAGATGCACGATCTGCACAACACTTACTTAATTTCAAATATTTATCATTTTATTTTGATATAATATTTTTTCGTTTATTTAATTCATCGATTTTAACTAAAACACGAATGCGTATACCGTGTTTAATGTGGAAATACTAGCGGCGACGGTCGGCACTAACAAAACTAATGTAATTTCACTACTTACATAGAACAAATCGCTTGTACGGTCAGCAGATGGTGTAGCCTTTAGGCTTGAAACACCACGTACCGGAGTGTGCCAGGCGATCGAGTTCGAGATCTGGTCAAACCAAGTTTTTTTTCTACACTTTAAATATTAATAGTTTATTTAATTCTACCGGACACCAGTGACGTCACAACATAGTAGTTTACAGCAGTTTTTTGCGTTGGGGGTGCGATTTTGCAAATTTTTTTGTTGTTGCGAATATTGTTATTTTTTAATTGTTAACAAATGGCGCTAAACAAAAATATGACCCTAATTACGCGAAATCTCGAGATATTGAGGGGGTGACCTTGCTTTACAGCCTCGCTCGCTAGACCTTTGAAGTTGAAAATTTAATGGCATCAATGCCCCACATATAAAAATAATCTCAAGAATTTGGTAAAAATCTGTATCAATAGTCCTGGAAATAAAAAAGGTATTTTAGAAGGCCAAACTGAACACGCACATGTACATAGGAACAATAACATTCGGAAAATTTCCGTCCGGTTTTTTGGGTTCTTTAGGTGCCAAAACGCCGCCCACTGGGCTGGTCAAGTGGTTAACACGACATCGCAAATCAGCTGATTTCGAAGTCGAGAGTTCTTAGGTTCAAATCCTAGTAAAAGTAGTTACTTTTATACGGATTTGAATACTAGATCGTGGATACCGGTTTCCTTTGGCGGTTTTTTCGTAGGAAGAGGAAAAAGCTTTACCAGCCACCATACGCCTGCGCAGATGGTAGTGTCGAGCTCTCATCGACTAAACCCCCCCTCCATTCTCATCCTCCCTGAGGCCGGACCCACAATTAAGCGTTACGCAGCCTCGGGGAGGTGCCTTTGGCTTCAGAAGGGATTTAGAGTCCCTGTGCGTCATCATCGCCACCCATCCGAGCAAACTTGGATAAATGACGACTCAGCAGAGAGCTGTCCTTCATCCCCCCCCCCGTCACCCGGGCCTGTTCTTCACCACTGTACGGTGGACTTCATCATTGTTCTTCTCTGTAATAGGCTGATCATCGATCCCTTACTACGCTATCGCCTCGGTTTTAAGCGCGCTATTGTACAATACTGATGATCACTTCTCAACATCAACTCCACTACATGTATTGTCTGCAGTTAATATACCAGTAACATGTTGACATTGTATTATTTCTTGGATTCATCGCATACATTGAAACACTACGTGTTCAGCCGTGTCTTGTTGTTCGCAATAAAGGCACAACGGGTTATCCGCTCGTCTCCTCCCGTGTAGATATGATCTAAACATCCCGTGTCCGGTCAGAAATTGAACTAGACAGTAATTCAACTCATGGTGCTTTTCCATGCAGCCAGTTTTCGATTCGGCTAATCAGTGTGTTCTTTCGTGGTTGGGTTTCAATTAACCACACTTCTCAGGAACGACCTGAGATTGTACAAGACTACACTTCATTAACATTCATACATATCATTCACATTCATCCTCTGAAGTAATACCTTGCAGCAGTTTTGAAGGCTAAACATTAAAAGAAAGAAAATTGCTAAAACATCAAGATTTGGTGAAAAACGAATCGGGCAGATTACTATACTTTCTCTCTAGAGCTATACCTCTACTATAGCGCTATTTGGACGGGAAAATAGAAATAGAAAGCATCAATCTCATAATAACAAGATGGTGCGTGAGTTTTTTTGTTGCATGTCATCACATTTTTATTTCCTTGTACGAAGTGAAGTAACTATTGTGATCGCGAATAATTTCATTTTTTAGATTTCAACGGAAATATCCATTTTGACCATACGTGAATCCATTTCGCTAGTTTCGGCGTGACGGCTGTACGTACGTATGTATCTCGTATAATTCAAAAACGATTCACCGTAAGATGTTGCAAGTTAGGATTTAGGACTGTTTTAACTTCTAGTTATGCACACCAATTTTGATTGCAATCGACAGTACCAAAAAAGCTAATAACGATATATCATAAGTGGTAATTATTTTCATTGGTTCCAGAGTTAGAGCCAAATAAAATTTTAATTAATGAAATATTTGGATCTTACAAGGGGAAGGCACATCGGTTAGAATCAGACCTCATCTCCTTTTCCTTTTTAATATAAATATATTGATTTATTAATAATTATTAACCCTTGATTGTAAAAAAAACTTTTGCTATATATAATAATTCAATAATAATAATAATAAAAAAAAAAATTAGAAGTTGTTAATGAAATAAAATTTTATGTGCTTTACATTTTAAAAAAAATATGTATATGTAATTTAACAGACGTACAAGGAAGTCGTTTGGTGTCCATATCAGATTTTTATTTTAGCTGCTACTGGAGCAAATCGGAAAAATGGTGGTGCGCCGAGCAGCTTGCGCACGGCGACTCTACCTCAGCCGAATATCTCCCGCTAGAAGCAGTCGGTTGTCAATTAATCTACAGACTATTAATTTAGTTTTTAATCGTAATTATTTTTATTTTTACTTATTTATTAATAAAATTAAGGATTAGTTAATATTTAGCGGTAAAAAAATAATTCTTTTTTAGAAGGAGAGAGTCGAGTCGTTTGCGCGCACCGGCCGGCGCATCACGTAATCTGCTCTACGCCAACAGCAGCAGATGACTAGCAGCTAACACAACCTCACACGAACAGACACAAGACTAAACGATGAAGACGACGTCCCCAAGTCAACTCCCTGTTATCAATACGGCTACCGTTAAAAATTATATTGCTATTAAAAATATTAAATTCTATCTCTATTCACTCCTTAAGCCTATATTTTAAATATAAAAAAACAAAAAAAAAAAAAACACCAGAATGTTGAGAAAAGTAATCTATATACATTCATATTATTTTCTTAAAATATTTCTGTAAAATACTAAATATTCTCACAAACACGAAGATACGAACGCGTCGAGGACGAGGGAAGCGAGCGCGAGCCCTGACTGGGTAGTAGAGTATTAAGTTAGAAAACTTTAAAAAGAAAACGGAGGAAAAGATCGGTAGATAATAGTTTGTACTCAGGATTTTATGTACAAGAGAAGGAACACGGGTGATGAAAATTACATTGTATAAGGTTTATGGTAATTCAAGCCGATTTGATTTTTTAAATCATTGATTTAAAAGTCAAAGATCTTTTAAAGAAAAAGAACTAAACGGAGGAAGAAATGAAAGAGTACGGAATGAAAATAAATACTTAAGTGATGGAAGTAAACAGCAAAGAAATAGTGATAAGGACCGGTTAAAGAAGAACAGAGGAAATAAAAAAATTACAGATATTCGGTGAATACGCTGACAGAGGATCGGATGAGCAAAATGGAAATATAAGAAAGGATAGCGATGACAAACGAAGCAGAAGAAGAGAGAATTCCGATTAAAATCAGAGAATTAAAGTAAGAACAGACAATTGCTGTGTAATAAAACACTGGACTTAACGATTAAGGAAAAGGCTAACCGGAAAGCTATATATATAGGGTATCTTGTATGAAAGTGAACCGTGGATAACGAGAAAGAGGAAAAGGAACTGGATTGGATATAAAGTATAAAAATATGAAGTATGCAAAAGAAACGGAACCTGGCTAGGACTATTCGCACGCTGGGTATTTAAATGAAGGTCGGCAATTCTCATGTTTTGTTACTCGTTACATCAGGTGGGCATCCCAGATAAATTTTCACTTAATTATTTTACTCCTTTTTAAATGAGGAACTTTAAATTTTATTTAATTTTTTAATTTTAAAACTTTTAATTTTTACAAGTCCCCTTCGGATTTTTTTTTTCTAGATTGTTGGTTTGCTGGCATTTCTCCCGCCACCACCCCATTCGGTCGCCCTAGAGCATAAGACCGAATGTCTGTGCCA
>JAAAKQ030249447.1:0-10955 GCA_010016005.3 Zanna intricata | reverse complement strand
TTTAAGTTTTTTCTTTGCAGGTGGATTGAAACTTCGTTTTTTTGACTTCCTGGCACTGCCTGCACTTTTGCAGTCACACTTCAACATGTTCTTTATTAGATAAAAAATATTGCATAGTGGTGTAATAATGACATTAACAAATTCAGGTTAGCTATCAATATAGAAAGAAAGAAAAAAGATATCAGAAAGCAACAATATGGGCCATGGAGAACAGTCGGTAAAGTAAATGTTTTTTCTTAATATATTTGTAGTTTTATTAATTCTTAACAGATGTCAATTAATATTAACTCTTTCTACTGAGAAGAAACTAACTTTCACAAATTTGTCATTTATATCTGTACTTAATGTAATCTTTCGTAATTATTCTGTTTTAAAATACTAATAAAAATGCATAAACATGAATCTTGCAAGGAGCTAATTCAACAAAAGATCCTACAAATATTATAATGAGGTAAAACTAATAAAATCGCTAACAAACTATTAATGTTTTTGAGAGCATAAATTAGTTAAAAAAATAAAAAATAAATAAATAACTGTGTAAAAATGACTGCAGATATTCCATATATGCTTGAAAAAAGGAAGAAAAAAAATGGCCAGGCTGTAGGCACAAATTCATCCAGCATTACAAGGGACAGATGTAATAACAAAAAATAAGGTAGAGGTGTAGTTTAGTCATCAAGAGGGTTAATCTTTGATTACTTATTTTTTTAAATATAGATCTCATTAATGAAATAAATCTACAAAAGTTAACAGTAAACCAGAAATAAAATAAAATAAATTTTATTTTGTATAACGTTCACTATGTGACATATTAAAATTTATACTCATTGGAAGAATTATAATAACAAGCAAAACAAATGAATTTATTAAAACTTTGAGGAGATTAATCTTTTTATTAAGTACAATATAAATAGTAGGTAAATAAAATATGAAATAAACATTTAAACACATATGACACAGTTTAAATGTAGTAGATTTCAGATAATTAGATTATTTCTGGACCTGAATCATATAGGTCAATTAAACGGCTGGTGCTATTAAGCGATATTACTGACAAATGAGGAGATATGAAGTCTGTAAATATGAGGGCTGTTCAAAAAATAGATAGACAAACGTCATAAAACAAAATATACTTTATTTATAACTTACATGACTGGGTCCCCTTCAAAGTACTCCCCTCCCTGACGTACCCACTTATCCCAATGGCGTTTCCACTTTTGGAAACAGTCATGGAACGCTTTTTTTGTGATGTCCTTCAGCTCTTTCATCGCATCTGCCTTGATCTCAGGTATCGTCTCAAACTTCTTCCTTTTAGAGGTGTTTTGAGTTTGAGAAACAAGACAAAATCACAAGGAGCAAGGTCAGGTGAGTAGAGTGGGTGGGGAAGAACAGTGATGGAGTGTTTGGCCAAAAACTCACGAGTTTTGAGGGCTGAATGGGCTGGAGCATTGTCGTGATGAAAAAACAACTCGCTACTCTTCCACATTTCTGGCCTTTTCCGCTAGATAGCATCTCGCACACGCTTAAGAACATTGATGTAGTAATTTTGGTTTATTGTGGAACCTTTGGGGAGGTACTCGTGGTGGACAACACCCTCAGCATCAAAGAAAACTAACATCACCTTGATCTTGGCGAGCTTTTTTTGGTCTGGGAGATGTTTGACCCACCCATTGGGACGATTGAACCTTTGTTTCGATGTCATAACCGTACACCCATGATTCATCACCTGTTATGATCCTCCACAAGAAGTTTTTATCTTCCTCTGAACCTTCAAGCAATTCCTGACAAGTCTGGATGCGAAGGGCTTTTTGGTTGTCTGTCATCAGATGTGGAACAAATTTTGCAGCACCATGGTGCATTTTCAATTTTACGGTCAAAATCTCGTGACATGATCCGACTGATATCTCACACTCTTCAGCAAGCTCTCTGATAGTCAGACGTCGATTTGCCTGAACCATGGTATTGATTTTGTCAGCGTGTGAGTCGTCAGTTGAGGTGGAAGGGCGTCCAGGACACTCATCGTTTTCAATCGACTGATGGCCATCTTTAAAACATACATGCCACTTGAAACATGTTGCAAGCTTCACAGCATTGTCGCCGTAAGCTGTCTGGAGCATAACAAAAGTTTCACTCGCAGATTTTCCAATTAAACACAAAATTTCAGAGCAACTCTTTGCTCATTCAATTCATTCATTGTAAAATCCGCCGTATGACACGAACAGCATTTCACAAACAACTGCGTAGCTAAGCAACAAACAATGATATTTCTGATCGGTAAACTGCCTTGTAATCATCTGATCTGTACGAAGAAGGCAACACTAAGCAGATTTCCCTGCAACCAACCGGGCCTGAGCAATTCAAACAGTCTACGTATTTTTTGAACAGACCTCGTAGAGTAATGAGGAGACTGGTTCAGAAAAACCTTTTATTTACAAACAAATTATACATGGACTCTTTGTCACCTTTGGAATACTTCCCTTGGGAAGCAACGCTACGCTTTAAACGGTCTTCTCCCTCTTCATAGATGGTCAGTTAATTTTTTTAATGTTTTCTACTGTTCCAAAATGGTATCCTTTGAGGTGTTTTTTTAAAGTTGGTAACAGGAAAAAGTCGCAAAGACTCAAAGTCAGGTGAAGAAGACGGTTGAGGAACTACAGGAATGTTTTTCTTTGCCAAAAACTCATTAACTGAAAGTGCAGTGTAATAAGGTTCATTGTCATGATGCAGCATCCAGTTGTCATCCACTGGTCTTATGTAGGCAATTCTTTTCTGCAATCTTTCAAGAATTTCTTGGTAAATATACTGATTTTACAGTCTGTCTTGTATGAAAAAATTTGTTATGGACAATGCCACTACTATTGAAGAAACAAATTAGCATGGTATTGATTTCTGATCTGCTTTTTTTTGGGATGTAGTAACTATGAAGTATGCCAATCCTTGCTCTGGTGTTTGTTTTTGAGTCATACCACTAAATATTCAAGATTCATCACCAGTAATAAATTTTTTTTTTTAGAAAATCAGGATCAATTTCAAATCCCCTTAGAAGATCAAGGCACACTTCCACCTTGTTGTTTTTCTGTTCAAATTTGAGAATTTTTGGGATAAATTTTGCACCAATCTTTTTTAATGTCTAATTTGTTTGTCAAAATTTGATGGAGTGTGGTACGGTTCAAACGCCATTGTTCTGCAATCATTCTGAAAATCGCCACTTTTACTGGATTAGGTCTCTGATTCTGTCAACATTATCATCACTTTTTGACAATAACAGTCTTCCAAAGCGCATGGATGGATCATTTGCAAACCAATTTCTGGCCATCTGAAAATGCTTCAAACCACCCAAAAACTTGGGCTCGTGATAGAGCATCATCTCCATAAGCCCTTTTCAATTTTGAAAAAGTTTTAGTAGGACTCTCACAGAGTTTAACGCAAAACTTGATCGCACAACGTTGCTTATAATTAGTATCACTCATTTTTGTAACGCATAACAAAAACTCATTTCACAAAAAGTTTGTTTCTGACTTATGTGGCAACTACAGACTAAAAATATTAATACCTACTATAAATCAGCTGTTCAAATAACCATATGTTTACTAGTAACTTTACAGTGTTGCCACTTTGGCTGCCGAAAAAAATACTAGTCTCATTACTTTATTTACAGACCTCGTATATACAAACAAATTAATTAATTATGATTACAAATTAATTATACGTAATTATAAAAGTACAAATTAATTATTAAACATGATTTAACGTCTTATTATTCAGAATTTTATTTGCAATACAGTATTAAAGTTATGTAAACCAAATTATTAAAACGTTTTTGTAGCCTTATATCATTAATATAAAAAAATGCTTGATAAACAAAACAGAGATTAAGTTAAAATAATATCTTTTATGATCAGTAAAATGGGTACTTTAATGTCTCTTATTGGGTTAAACCTATTGAAAAAAATCTTTTACTTTGCTCTGACATCTTCCATTAATAATTATGTTATGATATTTTTTCATTACGTTGAAAAACATTTAGCAATGGGTTGTAGTTTTACTAGCAGGCTTGTTTCACTACCTTCTTGCATAAAGTACTGCATAAATACTTGCATAAAAGACTGAAGTTAGTCTGAATTTTTTTTTGCATTTTCTGTAGATACACGTTCAGGTTAGTCTTCCTCATCTTCAACTATGTTCATTTTTGAGTAATCGTTTTTCATTATTTCAACAACTTCGGTTTCATTTTCACTGTAGCATTCTATGTTTTAGTTGACTTTTAAGAACTCTTTAAAATTTTGAACTGCCTGCTTCAAAAAAGCACTAGCATCATTATCAAACTTATTATTTCAACTCCACTGTCGGCAGCGACTTTTAAACAATATTTGGCAAAGCAATTTTTGATTGTGCTACATTTTACTTCTTTCTAATTCTTTGCTATGAACTGAATTGCCTGCAATAAATTGATATGAGCACTGACATCTGTGGTGCAACCCATACCACACTCCCACCTAACTTGAAAGAATAATGTACTGTGCAGACCAGTCTTTCTCATAGTGGTTATGAAGTTACCTCCATCTCTGCAGTACTTAAATAACAGTTTATCTCTAATAACAATGTTACTGTACAAATAAAGAAAATAGTAGAGATCCTTATAAGTAGCATTTTGGCTGTTAAACCGGCTTTACTTTAAAAGAATTTTACAAATACGATTATATTTTTACAAAACTGCCCCAATTAAATGGCTACACTAAATAACCAGTGGTTAGTTCTGTTAACCAAAATTCCCTGTGTTGGTAAATTTTTTGGGCGATTTTGCAGACTCAACAAAAAAGTTTCCATTAACACAGATTTATTCTTCATATTCATGTAAAAAGGTTTTCAGAAACAAATTAACAGATATGGATGAAACTGTTACAAGAGTTTAACTCTCTAGTATCTTCTTAAAAAAAAAAGAAGTTAATATACTAAGAGTGATTTATCAAGTTCTAGTAACTGTGAACATAAAAAATCAGAATGAAAGGTAGACTCTTTTTTTATCTAGACAAGCAAACATCAATCTTCTAGCAAAGAGAGAACTTTACCATCAGAACAAAAATATAATCAGATGTTCATATAAAATTATGTAAATATTACTACTTACATTTACAATATTAAATTTATGAAACTATAACAAAATATTCGGATGGATTCTAAATAATTGATTAAAGAGCTAATCAAATCCTTTAGAAAAATGTACTGATGCTAACTAAACATTAAAATTACAGAGTACTTTTCTGGTATGCAAGATTTACCTATTCCAAAGAGCGTATAGCCTAGATCCTAGATGGACGGTAATTTCAAGGGACCAGTTTATAACTGGAGGATCGGCTTCTAATTGCTGTTGAGCATCTTTGTCAAGAAGTTCTTCAAACAGCTGTTCTTGAACTGATGTCGGTAAATCTTCTATTTCTAAAAGACAAAATAACTTGGAAGTTAAAAAATTAGAAAAAATTCACATTATAGTCAATGTTTATTAAATTATGTTAAAACACATCCAAAAAAGTGTAATTAAACTGTTACTTGATTCTCTAACCAGGAAACATAAATGGAGTTTCATAATATATAAAATTTTACAGTTATTTAAAATGTGTTTTTTTCCAAATCAATAAGATTATTCAAATTCAATAATAAAATGCATGTTATACAATAAAGATCCTTTATAAAACTTCAAAGGAAAAAAATCACATACGGTCAGTTCAGTTGACCTTGGAGGCTACCATGCTCTGATCTGTGTCAATCTGTGTTAACTGATCCAGTGGTCAGGAGAAACATAATTCAACCGATCCCATGCAATGTTTTGTCAGTGAGGAGGTACACCATCTACTTATCAAATAAAATTCTCTGGTCCACTTTGCAAAAGTTGAAAAAAAAGCTGTGTATATAGCACATCCAAATAAGCAACTTCTGTTATGCTTCAAAAAAACAGCCTGTAAAAGTTTCATTTTGAGAAGCCCCTTTTGCACTGTAAGAGTTTATGGGGATTTTCTGACCTCCTATTATAGACATTGGATGAGTTAACTATTCCACTAAAATGAAAAGTTGACTCATCTCTAAACATAATATGATCAAAAAAGTTGTCAATTTCATGCTACAACATTACGATTTGCAAAGTTGGCATTCACAATGTAGTTGGTAGGCTTCAAAGCCTGAAATGGTAAGAACAAATATACGCATTTCCTTAAATAGTCAACATTGTCATAGCTAGCTTATAGCTGGCCTTCTAACAAATTTTTTTAAGACTATTACTTATTACCGTATGGTACGGTATTTTTTGTGTATAATATTTGTAATTAAATTCAAATTAGTTTGCTGACATATTTTCTTATAATAGTGATGATACCTTTAATATATTTTGGATTTCCTAGGATACTTTTTTATTTATTTTTTATGATTTTATGTTACTTATGTTATAACTAACCATTCTAGTGTCTTCATTTACATTGAAGTTAATTAATTAGTTTATTAATCATAACCATTTTTAATATTAAATGTACTAATAAAGTGATTTTATTCCTAAGAACTCTATTTATTATTTTGGATATAACAAAACACGGGACAGACTTAAAATTGATTAAAAGTCACACTACGATGTTCAATTTACAAATTTTTGATAGTCTAGTTAATTTAGGAGCAATCCGCTCAAAAGAGGATATAATCTAGAATGGTATTTTAAATTATTATTACAATTGCACTGAATTTTTTTATTAAACTTTTAGTTACTGTAGAAATTTGTTTGGTGGGTCATTAATTTCCTCAAATTTATTGTCAAAAATGTATTCTTTGATTAAGTTATATTTGTTACTATGTAAAAGATTGTACTTAATTGGTAATTATTTATTTATTGATAAACAGTTTATTAGTAAATTTTGTTTTTAATTTTTTTGATATTGTGGCTGATTATACACTGTGATCATTATGTACATCATATATACACGTCCTTTCAAAAAACCTAAACGAAAGAAGTCTGTTGACAATAAGTCAACAGACTTATTGGGGAATGAGGAGGCCACAGACCTTTTGAGATCATGCAATCACCAAACATTTCTTCCAAAAATTCCATGGTGTTTTTGGATGTAAAGCACATTGCTCCATCTTGTTGCAGGAAACAAAACAATTGAATGAATTTCAGTAAATTATTAAAAGTATCCCATGTTTTAATTATAATGTTACAATTTCAGTTGCAAAAGGAATGGAAAAGAGTTATAAAGTTGCTTAATTTTAAAATATGAAATGTATTATAGACATTGTGCCTGTTTACACAGCTGTTTTGTCGTAGAATGGTATGAAGCAAAAGTCTGTAGATGAAGGTAAGATTACTAGTAGTTTTAACAAATTCCTTCATTCACAACTGTGTTTTCCTTTCTATTGTTAAATGGAATTATTTATATATTTTAATAAGATTGTTATAACCACTTAGATGTATAAAAAAAAAAACTGTTGAGGACATCACATGATTTCCTTGTACACCTCTTAAATTACATATACAATATTTTTTGCTGCACTTCATTTAAACTTATTTCTTAGAAAGTGAGACGATAAATATAAAGAAGAAGAAAATGTTAAAACCAAAGAAAGAATAAACAGATTAAGAAAGGATGATGAATAAAAAGAGAGTGAAAATTTGAAAACTAGAGAACATGTACACAAATTAAGATCAGAAGAATTATATCAAAACAAAGAGTGATTAAATGATTGGCAACAAAAAATAAATAAATGAAATGATGATCAACTCTGACTTAGAGAGATTTTCGACCAACAATATCAGAGGAGTAATGAGCTAAAAGATGAGAAAAACTAACATAATTTTTTGCAATTTATTAAGTATAGAGCATGTATGCCTCAGTGCATATGTTTTTCTTGTGAAGATCTATTTTTCAGTCACTCTGCAGTTGCTTTAATGTAGATAAAATTAAACAGAAATTCCAGAATTAAATAAAATTAAACTAGAAAATCAAAAAATAATATGAATCTAAATTGTAATTTTAAATGAATATTAAATAATTAGATGTTTCACCAAATCTATTACGCTTAAAGATATGTAATAATGCATATTAAATTACATATGAAAATTTTTAAAAGTACATAAAATTCTATTTCACTAATAACTTCTTAATTTTTTTTCACAATAACACGTTAATAATTTCTAATAAATCCATATAATTATAGTTAAAAAAAATTAGAAAAAAAGGGAGTGAAGTCTGATTCGAATCATGTGCCTTCCCTTGTAAAATCCAAATATTTTATTAATATTTTAATTTGGCTGTAACTCTGGAACCAATGAAAAAATTTTTATATATCATATATATATTTATGATATATTGTCATATTTATTTTTCATATGTCACACATATATATATATATCACTTCATATTTATTTATACTTTGATATATCATTGAAAAGCTCTCAATGAGGATTTATTACTGTAGTTAAGAGAAAATCCAAACTTTTTGGGATTTTGGCCTTTTTTGGACACTTTTAGTTCAGTTGATTACAATCAAAATGGGAGATGCACATCTAAATGTAAAAACAGTCCTAAATACAAAATTTCAACATCCTATGGTTAATCGTTTTTGAGTTATGCAACATATGTACAGATGTATGTAGAGATGTTATACTGAAACTAGTTAAAATAGATTCAGGGATGATCAAAACGGATATTTCCATTGAAATCTGAAATTTTTTGCGATTACAATACTCAAGAAAGTATTATACAAGACTACAAGAAAGTATTCCAAGTGAATACTTATTGTAAAGTATTTTACTTTACAAGGAAGTAAAATTTCTTACACTTACCTAGATCCAATATAGCAGATTTTTTTACTGGCCATCTAATTTAAACCAACTATCAGGAAAATATATTCAACAGATAAATTTTTTTTAAAATTTATATAATACTTATTTTTTATTTGATCTATTAAAATTATGAGATATTGAAATTGCACTGCTGTGAAAACAGGATAAGATAAACTCTTCAAAAACAAAGAATCTTTTTCTTTCGTTATGAATACTGTAATATACCAAGTAATAAAAGAATTAAATATTACTACGTGTAGATTGGTAAGCAATTTATAAATATAAAAGATCTTAAAAAATATCTTAATAAAAATACATAATTTTTAAGCTATATATTTTATACTAAAATGTATCTACCGGCAGGGAGTGTAAATGTGGACCATTCAGCAAGAAATGGAATAGGGAGACTCGCTTTTCGTTGTCGATGAATAGATGAAGCGTGTCTTCGAATATCAGCAGCGAGATCAGGAGCAACATATGATGGTACACGCTTAACTCCAGATCCACCTCCTTCTATCCTTGATAAAAGTGTAGCTAACATATCTTCTCTATGAAATCTGAAATATTTGAAAATACATTTGTTTTAAAATAATAAACAATAATTCATCTGTACATAATAATATGTCTCTAGTTGTATTAACAAACATCATAGCAAGGGAAAAAATTTAAACAATAATTGGTTTATTTTATAACTTTATAATAATGACCTACCAAATAATAATATTTAAATACTTGGATGAAATATGCAAAGTTAAACTACTTAATGAACATGAAATCAAATAAAGAAATATAAAGATTTTGATGTTACAATATAAAAATGTACAGAAATACATCGTGTACTATTACATACGTAAACACTGAAATAAAACAAATACACACATGCAAAATTTAATATCTGCCTCTTTTATTAAACTTATTTGGTATAATGTCATTTTGATATTTATTTAACCCTTAATAAAAAGTTTAACAAAAATCCTGTAATATTAGCTAACTTGTTGATTCTATTGATAACGCTTTATTTCTTTTGAAAAATGATGTCAAACTGCTCTGACACATTTTCATACAATCTGCCAAAATGTAAATCATGGGATAAAGTTTATGTTACATCTAAAAAATGAATTATCTAATATAAAGAAATCATCAAAAGAGAACATTGAATTTTTAAAATAATTTCAGACAGCTACATGTAATTTTAGATAAAAAAATTTCAGTTTTATTAGTTTCAAAATTAAACAGCTTTATGTTCTTGAAACAATTTCTTTTTGTTTTAAAATATATTGAGATCTTTTTCTATCCTCATTTTTTTTTTGTTTTCCAATAGTTTAGGATATCTTAATTTTGGTTCACCATTTAGTTTTAACGATCATAAATATGTATTCAATGCTATTCAAATATTACTAAGGGTAAACAATGAAATAAATAAAAGACTAGTTGTCAATAACTCTACGCAATTCAGAATTCTTTTTTTAAAATTCTCTACAAAAAATTAAACCTTCATACTAATTCATACCTGAACAAGGTTTTTTAATCACAAACTTTAAATTTAGCATTTTTAAAGTAACTAAATGTTTACCCTAAGTAAACATAATATTTAGAAACATAAACTACTTTACACAAAAGAATATAATAAAATGAATGCCATCTGAAACCAAATGCTATATTGACAACCTTCTTCTTAAGTGCTTTAAAACTAATCTGAATAAGAACAGCCTATGTTGTATAAATAAAATAGCCTACATTTTGTCTCAGACTTTCATCTGGAGGTAGTGGGTTCGAATCCTAGTCAGGTATGGCATTTTCACACAGCATTCATCTTTATGCTCTGATGTATTACTTAATGGTGGTTTTGGAGGTAAAAAAAAAAAAAAATCATCAAACACCCTTTCATCATACATTATAAACTCTGCTAGTGAGTATATTTTACGCACAAGACAATAATTTAAGATATGATGGTTATCTTATGCATCTACACTTATTTTCTTCAGCACGGCAACAATTGTACTGTTTTTCCTTTTCTAGTAACAGAACATAATTTACCTCCTCTGTAAAGACCTACATATTCCTTACAACTTTTCCTTCTCTCTACAAATGGCGCATAGGTTGGATCAAAACAGAGCGCTTCTTCTAAATTTAA
>JAAAKQ030249424.1:0-28072 GCA_010016005.3 Zanna intricata | reverse complement strand
GAAAAAAAAAAAGAGAGAGAGAGAGAGAGAGAGAGAGAGAGAGAGAGAGAGAGAGAGAGAGAGAGAGAGAGAGAGAGCGTCTTTTCAATTGAAATTCCAAAAAGCCGTAATTGGAAATTGATATATACCCTAATCAGTGTCAAACTGAACTGATAAAAAAAAATTTACGTACCGTAAGAATATATAAAAATCTTTACCACTACGTTACTACAATCTGAACAACTAAAATGCAAGCAGTTAGTTACAATTAAATACTGTTTTACCATCTATTTATTCATTATAGTTTATATAGTCTAAGAGCCGTTTTGCTCTATTAAAACTATTTATTGAACAAATAAATATATATAGAATAATGTTATAATATATACTGAAAATAGTCACACACACCATTTTAAAAAAAAATTAAATAAAATATTTTTTTTTTTAGATAATTAAAACTACTTTTAACTACGTTAAAAACCGTTTTAACTTCCTTAAATTTTAATTAATAAAAAAAAACATGACCCTTCCAAATATCAACAAATTAATAAAAGAAAGAACGTAATAAACATCTTAAGTGGTCAACAGCGTCTCTGATGCCTATATAATTATGAAAAAAAGACTTCATTTAGTTGCTTAACTGTTAAAAGTTGCGTAGTAAAATTATTCATTACAATAGATTAATTTTGGTTTTAATTTAAAGATGTTCTTTTAGAAAGGAGACACATTTTTCTTCAGTGTTTCCAAACGTCTGTTATTACTATTGATAAATACGGTGCGTCCGGAAGGCTATTGTGCACTGAAATTATGGTGTAATATCGAAACTTTCTTAAATATTACATTTTATTTTCATTACATTATTTTATAGAAACGGTTATTACAATAACTGGAATTGTTTATAAAAGGTGTGGAATATGACCCTCCTCCAACATCAATACAACAGTGCACAAGTTTCAATTTCTTTTCAAACACTTAAACCACCTAATGTTCAAGAATGCCTCGTACACATGCCCTTATCGCGGTTTTCGTCAATAGTGCGTGGTCTATCGCGATACACTATTTGTTTCGCTGCCCCCCGAAGAAAGTAATATGGGGAAGTCAGATCGGGCCTTCGTACAGGCCATAAATCTCACGGAATGATTCGTTCAGCAAAGACAATTCGTATAAAAGTCATTGGCCTGTTAGCTGTGTGTGCGCTGTAGCGCCATATTATTACAACCAACCGAGATTGATTTCCACTTCAGTTACACAATGCGCTTCTACTCAATCCGACGGAGACTCCAATTTTTGTTTCGTGTAATTCATAGGGGTTAGTTGCTGACCACAGGCGTCTATTTTGTGAATTATGTACCCACCCGGATGAAACCACGCTTCATCTGTAAAAAATATAATGTCCAGGAATTTTTATCAATTAAACGTTTAAAACAATGACAATAATCTAGTTTTTAGGCATGAGTTTCAGTTCTTTTCTTACAGCTTTATGTGTGGCACCAAGTCCGATATATTGCTGCCGTTCTAACTTATGCATCGACTTAGATGCATAACAACAGACATAACAAGCAGCTTCTGTTCGTTTAGTTTAGGTGCTCTTCTGCTTCGATCGCGTCTTCAACAGCGCCTATTGCCCGATATTTTTCGATAAGAGTTCGAACTACATCACGGTGAGAAACAGGAGTATTTGGAAACTTCTTGGAAATTTTTCAGAAAACCTATGTTTCACTAAATCAGTATACTTGTCACCTTCAAGAAAGACATGTTCAACGAGAAAAATGCGTTCCTCTACCGAAAAAACCTTTACGGTACTCGCAACTAGTGATTCCGATAAACGAAACGAAGCATTTTCAATTGCAACTCGACGTACAACCGACGTCTTGGTTTATTACTGAGCAGAGAACGAACTTATAGAGCAACCGACCAAATGCCATATAATTCTAAAGCATACTGCACAACCAGACTTTCCGAACGACTGTAAAACAAAAAAGTGAAACTGATGATTTTTAACAAAAATAAATGAGATTATATAATTCTGAAAGAATATATAATGTACACATAAGTCTGATGTTGCTTCACAAGGAAACGTTTAAAGTAACGAAATATATTTTTAAAATTAATACTTGACATTCTGACAGTAAACCAAAGGGAACGCTATGCTAATCCACCAAATATTATTACTGTAAATTCTTAACCTTTCACATCAGTTTTAGCAAGATCAAAGAGTGCACTACCTACATATTTATAGCGTGTGTTGAAGCAGCAAGTCCGATCGCCGATGGTATAATGTATACGTAACTAATGAATTAACAATTATAAATGATTATATAACAACACTTCTAGAAATATTTCACACCATATAATATGGTATCTGGATAATAATAATACTAACTGTTTTACATAATACATTTTCGCTATTATATTTTATCTATTTTGATTTATATGTTACGAATTTATTTTTACGTAACATCTTATACATGAATCAATTACAGAACATGTTGGGATGACCGACTATAATAACATAAACACCCAAATAAACATTAATAAACCTATTTAAATTAATGCGCGTTTTATTTTCTAGACTTAATTAATAATTAAAACGCAATTAAATTTTTACGATTTTTAACATAATCTTCTGCAAATATTAGCAATCCATAATGTTATATGTGGAATATATTTTATCGTTAAAAACTTAGGCGGATAACATGGGTAAATATATGTAAAATTTCATAATAATAAAATTTTAAGAAACGTCCGGTCTGAAACGCAAGACGGGTCAAGAATTTTACAGATCTTGTCATTAAAATAATAACAAGAAAAGAACTGACTTATAAATTTACATTAAAAGAAAATAAGCGATTATTATAATCAAACACATCTCCGTAACTTTCTACAAAAATTAATTTTGATTAATTGAATTATTTTAATTTAACTTCAAACCACTATGGAAGAGTATAGAAAATAATAATAAAATATCTGGTGATTTTTATAATAAAGAATAAAACATCATTTTTAATTAAAACTTTAAATATTTAACAAAAAAAATACTACTGCTTAATAAATTTTTCAATTTCTAAAAGTATTTTTTTTTTTATTTATTTATTATTTTAGTGTAAAAAAAGAAAATGAAAAAAGATGAACGACTAAAGGGGAAGTTGCGTGATGTTCTATTCCTCTTGGTAATTGCGACCCCGTTTAAAAATTGATTACCTATTACTTTATTTTTCTCTTTTTTTCCCCTCCCACTTCATCCACTCTACATAGCACTCGCTATGTGTGTGTATATATATATATATATATATATAAACACACACACTCTATTCTTATTCACCTGCACTTTATTTTCCAATAAAGGTCAATACGAACCGAGATAAAAATGCAATATTATGACGTACATAATAACAGGCGGTTCGATATACAAGCACGCTAAGGGTGTTATAACACACATTATATGTAAGCTGTAAAGACGATCACATGCGAAACATCAATATTCGATATACAAAATAAAAATATTACAAAAATTAACCGGATAATAAATATTACCAATAATGATGGGGAAAAAAAAAATCACTATTAAATTTACATTAATTGACACCAAATTAAAAACTTATTAAGTAATTAAAAATAAAAATATCTAACAGGTTCTATGAATTCTAACGATTAAAAAATATATATTTAGAAAATGATATAAATCGTATTAATTAAATAATAATTCTAAGAATCGAAGCCTTCATACGTAGACCTTCAGTCGCAGGTCATCGAATTACTGAACACATATACGTTTGGAATAACGTAGCGCTGTAGATGTATAAACAATCCGTTTTTGTAAAGAACAAAGTGAAGTCGATGTAGTTTTATCTCAACAGACAATCGATATCTTCTTTAATGACATTCAACTGTCAATATAACAATCCTTTGATAAAGTATATTATTTTTTGTTTAAAAATGGTACTACAGTCGTATTATACTGTAGCCGTTGTACTAATACACGTACGGGTGTGACAGTCAAGAATACTAGTTCCTCCATATACGTTAGCAGTATAAACGAGTATATAATTTCCCTTTTAAAGTTTTATACAAATTTAGACTTATAGAATTTTGTAATAAAATTTGAGTATTTATTGATTCACAGGTTTTGAAAACGGGTAAAAAGAAATTTAGGGCCATAGTTTTATCCGAGGCAATATTACTATTCCTCTTAACTGCTATTGCAAACAGGAGAACAATAGAAAAAGAAACACAACGAGATTTTTGTTAATTTAATAAAAAATTTACCGATAAAAAAACCCTGATGATTATTATACAGGCCGATTTTAATCCAATAAACTGACAAATACGAAAACAAAATATTTATTTTTAATTTCAATTTAGGGTGCGCTCAATCAAATAAAAATAAAATAAATAAAATTAACTGTAACCGTATAAAAAAAAAAAAAACGAATACAATAAAATATTATAAAGGAAAGCCACAATTTTCAATTGGAAATATGGCAAATGTAATACGGCAAAACAAGAGCATCAGTGTATGTCAGCGGCAAGCAAACATCCATATCAAGATTATTATTAAATTCAATTATAAATGACAATCTGTCTTTCAGTCTAAATGAGTGCTCACAGCCGTGTTATTGATAGAATTATTTACTTTTCATTTCATATCTATCACAAATACAATCAGAATGACTATAATATTCGTGTTCACAAAGACCATGATTTGCATTTAAAAAAAAGAAAAGAAAACAACAAATAATATTAAAAATGCAATAAATTGATAAAATGTTGTTTTTTTAAAGAATTATTATATTATACCCATATAACAACTAACGACGGATAACAAACAAATAAAACTATAAATAATTGCAGCAGGAAAAACTGTTCCGTTAATTAAATTAAATAAATATTCAACCATTTTACATACTGAAATGTGAGCGAGTAAATGATATTTAAATCCCAAAGAAATAAAAAAGAAATAACTTACTGTAATTATTACTCGTAAATTCATTAGTAGCTCTGTGAAATGTATACGCCCAAGAAAAAGTTATATGTAATGTGACAGAAATAAACTTATTTTCCTGTCACTATAATTTCTAGACTATCAATTACAATAGAAAATGTTTCGAACTATTTCTATAAAATCCGCGTAACAATTTCTTATTTTTTAATGAATTGCTCAGATTAAAATAAAAGTAAAAGACATTAGTAAAAAATGTGTATTTAAAAACAAATTTAGGCTTTTCCCATACGGTACCTAAATTACTCGGTAAATTTCTCCCTTTAATCCAATTAAATGACTCCCTTTTAGAAATGCAAAAAAAAAATCTCTTAGTAATCGAATAAGATACTTTTAACCCTTCGGAATTTATTATTTGATAAACAGAAGTATTATCTATTAAAGTTAATATTTTATCCCATAATTCTAAATATATTATAAAATGAGATTATAATAAATTAATCAACCATTTAAAACTAAATATATAAACCAATAAAATAAATAACCAATAAAAGTATAAAACCAAATAAAAATATATAAAATTAAAGACAAACAGCTTAATTTTCTAAATTTAGCAAATATACAGCTGAACAAAGAGATAATGATTTAAAAAAAAAAAAAAGGCAAAAAAAGAATCATGGTGACTAGGGGAAAGTGTGCCAAGGCTGACGACTTAACTCACCAGTTACATCCTTGGATTGAGCATAAGCTGTAAACAGCTGATAACATAACAGATCCAGTGCAATGACCTAACGTCGTGCAAAAAATATCCCGAGACAAAAGTAAATCTTTAAAAACTATCGGTCAAGAAATACGAAGAACAAAAAATTCAATCTTTCAAAACATATAAAAAAAAATTATCTTTATCCATTTATTGCGATTTTAATAATAATTTTGTAACTTAATACACAATATACTTCTCGTCGAAAAGTTCTGGTATATGTAAATTGATTGTAAGTGCATACATATGTTAATAAAAAATTTCTTTATAAGTACATAAACAAGAAGAAATAGACGTATTAGCCAGACTTTTGTGACGTTTATAGGAATAAAAAAAAATACTCAAGGATTCGTCTTCCGACATGATTATCCGTCTCTCCGACGTCTAATCGACATGATTATCCGAATCTGTTTAAACTGCAAACTCCTATTAATCAGATCCTTTATTGTTTCCAAAATATCGATTATAAAAGATGTAACACGGTTGCTATGAATAATTTCTTTATAGCAAATGAGATTTTTTTCAAAAGATTACGTTTCTTTATAATATACTAAATCACATTTGTAAATTAAATAATAGGAACAAGTATTCAATGGTTTTTCATGAGACCGGTGTATTAACTTTCTCGTAAATAATTTATCAAATGCATCTTAGTAGCAGAATAGGTTAATAATAGTAAATACATACAATATTTTCTTTCTCTATTGTAAGGGCTTATGTAGTATATACGACTTTTTATCACTTAGCATTTCACCAATTTTTAAGTTATTTTATAAGTATAAATTTTAAAATGAATTTAATCTATTTTAAAATTTTATTTAAAATAGTACATAAAACAAATATGTATTTTCAATTATGTATTTCTATAATTCCGATTAATATTTTTAACTTTTTAATATATATAAGATAGCCCATAA
The DNA here is from genome assembly GCA_010016005.3 of Zanna intricata. Lineage (NCBI taxonomy): Eukaryota > Metazoa > Arthropoda > Insecta > Hemiptera > Fulgoridae > Zanna > Zanna intricata. The sequence continues at coordinate 21,477 of JAAAKQ030249424.1, read as the reverse complement.
GCTTCCATACATAAAAAAAATTAAACATTTGTTTTGAAAGCATATTTCGATGCCTCTCTTCCACTGCTAATGAACACATAAGACGTAACCGCGTAAAATTCAATAAATAGAAAGAAATTAACTTTTTTTTTTTTTTTTTTTTTTTTTACAAGCATACTAACTGTGTCTAGCATAGCTGTAAAATGGTTGTAATGGCATTAATGATACGTTTCTTGAGATGACTTAAGTTTTGAACTTTTTCTGATACACTATGACCTTCATAAACAAAAATTTATTTTTCCTGTGTACGGAAACATAATATATGAAGTCAAACATGCTTGATAACAATATTTACAATCTAATCACGATTAACAAAAATGAAAGTAAAGAATTAATTATTAATATTCATAATTGTTTTACAATCAAGTGCAGATTATCTGACAGAATTACATTAGTGTGAACAGTTATAGTTAGTAATGGCGTTACGACCACGAGAATTTACGTTCACATAGAGAAATCAACTTAAAAAAAAAAAACAACAAATTACATCCCGAATGTTTTCTGCAAAACTTTCCTTACATACTCTTCTATGTGAAGCCTTTAAGAAAGATTTAAAAGCAACTGCTGACGAGTATAGAAACTAAAGTTAAATGAAAGGAAATATTTTCTTCAACTTTATCTTTAGTACAGCAGCGCACGACTAACAAAAATATAAATCAATGGTAAAAATAGTTAAGAAGAGCGGCTTTCGAATCATAACTTTAAAAAGATTAGTAACACTAACAGAAGAAGATTAAAAATAAGAAATTTAGAAATGTATAGGACGGAAGTGTGAATATCACCGAGGGAAAATTCAAGGAAAAAGATTAAATTATTACATTTATAATTAAGCTATATAATGATGTGAAGAGTAATCGTGTACATAGAGTGATGAAAGACCTTAGAGGAAAAGAGTACCTCAAAATCAATTATCAAACATATGGTTTGCTAATTAATAAGAGTAGTCCTGTTACAGGAGAATCTTTAATGTATCGAAGTTCTATAAAAATTAATTCTCAAATTTGTGAGTTAATTTTGAATTAGTGACTTAATTTAATTAATTATTGAATTAATTAAACGAGGTTATTTTTAATTCGATAAATAAAATACATTTACTTTAAATTACGATTTATTAAACCGACTTAAGCGTGTAACATAAAAATAAATAAGGATAATAACAAAGGCGTTGGTAGGAAAAGCAGGTCTTGGTTACGGATGCATTATATATACTACTCGCCGTCCTTAACACATATACCGTACTTAATCATGCACAGTACATCAAAAGGTACGTGGGCAGTTACACCGATAGACAAAGTAGATGAATAAAAAGTAAAAGAAGAAAAGGAAATAATGCAAAATGCACCTGCTTATATAAGAAATTCTTAGAAATAAGCGCTCAGATAAAAGCATTGTATTGGTTTTTTAAAAAATAAATAATAATCATACAGCCTAAGCCTAAGTTATTCAACACGAATAAGTTAAAAATAAACTTTGAGAATTGCGTGTTAACGCGCACGTACTCACTAAATTATAAGAACGCTTAAAATTTATAGCTATCTTGTTCCGTAGCTATAACAAACAAATCAGAAATCGCTTCCTTTCAATGCATTATTGGTAAACTTTGGTCAATAAATTTCAATAAACATAGGTACACATGTTTCACAAAAAATTAATGTATAACTAGACCATTTCATAGCTAATACTATGCAAGGCGGCGGACAAATCGGTTCAGTGCTGAAATTGATATTTTTTATTGCGCCCCAGCCGTGGTAACAGATTAGCTATCGGTTAGTTTAACTCAGAATACGATAAAATAAAACATTCAACTAATATCATAACATATAATAATGTAAAATATATGATCTAAAGATTAAATCAATTTACACAATTATTTAATAATGTAATGACAAACATTTTAAAAAAAAGTTTGCAATTATATTCGTAAAAACAAGAATTAACTTTTATAACATATATAAACCAAATATTTACTTACTATCCAACCAAATACTGCTACACATTTTTCCAGGTTTAAATTATCATTAAAAAAAAGTAATGAAATCGTTCCTTATAAAAGAATTCAAAATTATAATAATTAATAGAATATGAAAAAATAATTTAATGTGTATGTGTGCGCGGCCCTTCACAATTTAAAATCGTTAAAAAAATGTCACTACGTAATTAGAATGATTGAATAAACAATATAAGGTCATGTACGGTCATTGTTCATAGTATATTTACAAACAGGTATTTAACAAAAACTAAATATAACAAAAAAAAAAAAAAAACATACACTAAAAAAAAAACACATATCATACATTTATTTGCCTGAATTATTTTTCGTTCCAACCACTACGGATTACGCTTGCATAGTTTTGACTTTTTTTACTTTTCCCAAGATGTTTTCATTTTTTTTGCTCTATTGTTGTCGTCTTTCTTCAGTCCATTTATTGCCTACTTTATTAAATTTTTTTTTTTAATTCTTTCAGAAACGTTTTTAATATAACTATAACACCGTAAAAAGTATTTTTTTAAATTACGTTCACTGAGCAATGTTATACAAGGTAAATTTTAATTTTTCAAGTTTTCATATCGGTAGCTGCAGAAAAAAATGAAAATATTTTTTTCATTATTTGAAGGATTCTCGAAATCCTTTTAAATTCTGCCAAATAGAGGATAATGATAAATTTTCCTTTAATAATTCCTTTAATATATAAAACATACAGTTAAAACATTTGTTACAAAAAAAAAGAAAGAAGAAAAAATGGAAATAGTTTTGTTTAATTTACAATGAAAACACACACTTGTTATTATAAAATAAAGAATTACATGAACTACCATCAGACAAAACAAGGAAGGAAATACTCAAACAGGGCTGAGTGATTTTATGACAGACAAACAAAGATAAATAACGTACAACAAATAACAATGAAGTAGAAACACGTCAATTGAGGCAAAAATTGTGGGGAATCACAGCAGCAGATGTCACGGATAAGAGAAATGTGGAAGAGAAGTGGTAAAAAGTCGGACTGAATGCCATTTTTTCTTTTTTTAAAAAAAAAAAAAAAAAAAAATGGAAATTAGTGGTAGGAAGGTAAGTAACAAGGGGCTCGCGTGACCGGTAAACAATCCAATCTAGATGACTCTTATTTATCCGACAGCTAGGAGCTGTAAAGCAATAGAGGATAGGAAAAAAAGAGAGGGTAGATGAAAGAGGGGTAAGAGGAGGAGGTGAAAGAGCGAGAGACTGACAAGGGGGAATGATAGAGCCGAGTGCTAACACGATGTGAGTTTAGGCCAGGCGTTAGATATGAGGCTCTAAGCGGGTGATACGTACATACGCGCACACAACAGCGAAGAATGAATTAAGTACGGTATTGTGAACAGACAACTCAAGTTCATGTACGGTACAAAAAAAATTTGAAAAGGACTACCTAGGTGCTTTTATTTCAATCGAAAATTTTTTGGCATCAAAATAGAATTAAATATAAAAATATAACCGCTAACTACGAAAATGCAGAAAACAAGAAGTACCTGAAAAAACTTAAACTAAATAAAAAATATTTAATTTAAAACGTTAAAGAAATAAATTTAACTAAAGCTAAAAGAAAAGTAACGGTCATTACGAATATTTCTTAAAGCAGACGAAGTCAGCTTTCGTAAATACATTACCGGTAACCGCATGTCCGATTCGATTGCTTTGAAACAGATCGATTTTTTTACGGTTCAGTAGCCGCTTTCTTGATGTATTGCACCCTATCGAAAACTAATCGAAATAAATTGTAGACCTTTTAATACAATTTCAACACTAACGCTAAAAAAATCCCCGAATAACAACTGAAATCCGAACTGAAGAACTTGACGGTTGAATTGCACCCACCAGACACTAAAACAGATCAAAAACATCTAATGTATAATTAATGAAATAAAATGCTTCTATTGTCTACCGATACCAAACAACAGTTAAAAGCAATTTAAACAACCGATATAATTTGCCATCGGATAAACCACAATGCACTTGCACATAGAAAGCTTCCACTCGTCATTGTTTACCGCAACTTACAATTGCAAATAACCTGCAGCACCGGAATCAAGTACACTCTTGTATTACGTACATATATATTGAACACACACACATATCGTCGATATACCTATATACAACTCTGTCCGTGAATCGATACAAATAATAATTACTAGTGTAACAAGGGTTATACAGACTTATGAAATAAAACTGATGTAAATTCTTTCTCTTCAGAAGCTACATCTACATAAGAATCTGGTAATAGACTACAGTAATATTGGACCAAAAATATTGCTTACATTAAAAATTTAATAGGATCCAATAATTAAAAATAATAATGAATAATTAATTAAAATATATAATCAGGAATTTATATCCTTTACTAGCAAAGATACTATTGCAACGATACAATTGCATAGATATAGGTACTACTGCAATGAAATGCACGCGTTGTAAAAAATTTGTTATTCTTTTTTTAAAGTTAGTTATCGTGTAAGATGTAATTCTTTATTTCCATAAAAAAAAAGGTATAAGTTAAGTAAAAGGGCTGAAGTAATCATTACCCAAAGGGTAGTATTGAAGTACTAAAACGGAATAGTAGTTAGTGGAATTAGAAATTTAAGGTCATGGAGAACTCGGTGTTCGGGTAATAGATAAATAAGGGTGAGGAAAACTTAAAATATAAGAGTAAGAACGTTAGACAACTTAAACATGGGCGGATGATTTTGCGGAAGAAGGAAAGGTTAATCGGTTGAGAAAAGCAGAAGATAAAATGTATCGGTGGGAGAAGTATGAGCAGATGGAATGGAAACTAGTCAACTCTAAAATCAAGGCACGGCTGGTCACCGTGAAGTACCAAAACTCTCTCAGCAGAAGGCCTACATTTTTTTTTTTTTTTTGCGTAACGATTTGCTTTATTTTCTATAACGAAAGGACAGAACTTTTGTATTAAATTGGTATTATTGTTTTAAAGTAATGATTTTTGTGCTATATAAATATAATTGTAAAAAAAAAATGTATAAATAAAAGCTAATTATTGTAGACTGTATAATTTCTTAGAATAAAGGAGTACGTTATAATGTTTCTTTACAGAAGATATTCCAGCTGTTTTTCATGTTGATAAAGTAATGATTTTTGTCTAAAATAAACAGTCAGTTACTTCGGCAAACAAAGTGAAAATTTAATTTTTATGGAAGAATATCTGTTGATTTCTGTGGGTTCACATGTCGATATATAATATTACATTAGGTTCAATTAAAAAAAAAAAATCAAAAGGAAACTATTATATCTTATCACTATCAATAGTAAATCTGGCATGAGGTGATTGTTATAACTGTCGGAAATAAAATGATTCTATAAAAATTTGTTTATAGAAAAAAAATTACTCATGTAATCTAAATATTCCTATACTAATAGCTTCATTAGCTTTGCTAATAAATTTTAGAAAACAAACACTAAAAAATTAATATAATTGAAGTTATACTTTAAATACACTTTGATAAGTATAAATAAAATTAAATTAGTATTGACAATAAGACTAAGTAAAAAAAGTACAATTCCACAAGGACTCAAAAGATTCATTATTTTTTTTCTTAAAGGGGTTTCTAAACATTTTTTCCTAAACGAAGTTTCTTATTAGTGAAGAGCAAACATCCAAAAGGGAAAAAGCATTGAAAGATACAGATAATTTGATGCTACAGAATTTTAATTTTGATAAGAATATAAATAATAATCAATAAACGGTGGAAGTTTAAATGAATAGTAACTTAAAAACAATACAAAAATGTAACGAAATCTGATAGAAATACAGTATATTTACAAATAAATCAGTAATTTGGTGGAATAATTATAAATTCCATTAATTTCTGTTCAGTGTCAATATTTTTATCTTTTTACAATATTAAATATCTTAATTTACGTTTTACATGTTTTAATTCTTTATTTTTCCAATACTTAACTTTTACTTTCCACGGCAGATATTTCAACTATAAGATTACCAAAATTCCAAAATCTGTTACTAAATCAGATTACCAAAATTTATAACTTCATTTTTTTACAAGATTCTGACACAAATATTTTACCATCGAAATGTAAGATGACATATATCGTTTTTCGTGAGAATATTCAAATTATTCAATGTTCATTTCAATATTAAAATTAAACATAGATAAAAATGCTTATTTTCTTTTTGTTAGTTTATTTTTTAAGTTTACTAGATTTAATTTCCCATCTTGAATTAATTTTTGGTATCCCTTAAAACTCCTTACTGTAGTATAATTTTGTCTATTTGTCACTACTTGCAAAGATTTCTTCTCGTATTTTTTATGGCTACCTCTTTTCAAATTTCTTTTTTGTTGTTTTTAGTACGGCACTTTTTTGTTTGAGTTTTTTTTAATGATAATTTTTTTTCTCATTAAGCGATCACAAACAAAAGAAAAACCAATCCAAAGATACATTTAGAAAATAATTGTCATGAAATGATAGATTCAATACACTAAGAATAATAATTGTGGTCTTTTCTGTTACGCGCTCCGCAACGTTTTTTTTCTTCTTGAATTTGTATAAAAAAAAATACTATGTAATATGATTTAAATGATTGTATTAAATGATTAAATAATATCATAGAAAAATAATTTTGTAAAACTGTTACCTTTGTTTGTCTATGCAATTTATACAGAAGAGTTTTCTTTCTTTTTCTGTTTAGCCTTTGGAACCACCGTAAGGTATTATTTCAGAGGAAGAATGAGAATGAAACATATTAATGTAAATGAAAAATAGTCTTGCAAAGTTTCAGGTCGACCGTTCCTGAGATGTTTGGTTAATTGAAACACGACTACCAAAGAACATCGGTATACATAAGATCTAGTATTGTCTATTTGTACGCAATCTTAATATCTCGTTGTTCTGAGCATAAAAACTAATGTACCTGCATAATAATGTTCCGTTATTCGATAGTTACTTAATTGTTAGTTTAAGTGTGAGTTAAGGACAGGTGTAGCAGGACGTGTAGCAGGACAGCTTTTTTAAAAGTTCTATAGGTTACTTTTCTCTGTACGGTAAGTACAGAGAATCCCGGTCAGGCATGGCATTCTTCACACACTCTACAATTCTTTCATTCCATCCCTCTGAAGATATACTTACTTGTGGTTCCGGAGGTTAAACAAAATTACCTAATTATAAAATTCTAAGTAAACGTTTTCATTTTGTTAATGTTCTACTACTGTTATGGTTCTTTGTAAATTAAAGTGATGTTTCGTCAGTCGCCGTGAAACAAATAGTACTCTACAAAACTGTTGATATGGATAACACGACTTTATATTAGCTAAAACTTGTCCTCTATTACTGTAGTTCAGATGGTCGTTCCAAACTCAGCGATTGTGTGAAAAAAACAATTCATAATATATTAAAAAAAAAAAGAGCCAAGCGCGTAACAAAAAAAAAGACCCCAGAACTGCATTAAAACAATCAAATAAGAGATTACATAATAATATATAGGATATATTAAAAAAAAAAAAATTATAGTGACCATTTAGTACTACGGGCAACACACTGGCTACTCATAATTTTTGTTCGATTCGAAAAAAAAACCATGAAATATAAGCATTAAGTATTTTACTTATAGTTCATATCAAGAATGTAAAATAAAAAAAATATATATATATATACATACACATCATTATAATTAAGTGAAGATAAAAAAATTATTTAAAATAAAACAATGGAAGAAAATGTTATAAAGAGTGAAAAAAATATTTAAAAAAAAAAAAAGTTAAGATTATGAATATCAGAAGTACTATTGTATCTAAAGCGATTTAAAGATAATAAATCATTTTGAAATATAACCTATACAAGAACTTGAATATACTTACTAATTCTAGTAAGAAATTTCATAATAAAATACCGAGCACCATCATCATTCAGCACTAGAATGTCAAATCAAAATATTTTTCACAACAGCTTTATATGATGATATTAAAACATTTATCATATACGAAAAAGTAAAGGAAATAAATAACGAACATATGCGAAGACTTATCTCCTCAAATATATTAAGATTATTAAAAACTGAATAAGACAAGGGGCAAAAGTTATTAGAGAAAAAATCCAGAAGTAAAAGAGGGAGAGAAAAAAGTCAACCTACAGAAAAAGAAAAGGAAATAGAAAGAAAGTAGGGAAGAAAAAGGAGGGTGATTTTAAGACATTTCATAAACATCATTTCGTCGTCACATCACTCAACATAAAAAAAAAAAAAAACAATCCCTTCAGTATTAATCAAATATTTTTCCTCAGCGAAGCAAAAAAATACGCTATTTCATATTGTCGTATAATAAAGAATTCTTAGTTAAAGCATCTACTTCAATCAAAATCAATAAAAGAACCTCAGTCTAATAATAAAATTTAAAAAACAAAGGAGAGAAATTTTATAATTTTTAATATATATATATACATATCAGATATATATATTTTATTTCATGAGGGATAGATTTATGTGGGAGACCAATCAGGGAGGGTTATTATACCCCGAAAAATACTAGCAATAATTACCGCAATAAATCTCTTTCAGGTAAACTGCGGTACAAAGAGAAGAAAACAATAAAGCGTTATTCAAGGACCTTACAAACGGAAAATATCGTTAAACATTAAAATTTATCGCGTAAAAAATTAGATTAAAATAGACTACAGACAGCTTCAAAATTAAATTATATATAACTGAAGAATACATTAAAATTCATACCTAACAGATTTTAAAAAAATTAACAACGAAACTTAAATTTTATCCGTATCGTTTGAAAATAGGTAATACTGCATAATAATTTATCTGCCCCGTAGGCGTCATAATTTTCCAGGAGAATATGGAACTAACCTTTTGCGGTAGCTATCTAAGGAACATGCTGGAGTATCATCAGCATGGTTTGAGAAATCAGTTTAGCGATCCAGCGGGCCCTAAACGCACATCTGCGTTTAAACGCGTATCTCGCTCAAACTATTTTTAGGGCAGTACAAAATATCTTTAATATAACGAAACCTGTTTTTGAGAACGGCTGTTAACACATTCGCCAACACCGTTTTAAACTGAAGATTTCTTGGACCATGTTAATAGGATGAATCACGCGCTCAATGAAGAGATAGAATAAATTAAAAAAATTTTTTAAATGTGTTTGTACTGCTTTTTATTCATTTTTCTAATAAAAATATTAAAATTTTGCATTTTTCAGAACATAATCACCTATATCAAGCACAATCCTAATGATGCTTTTTAACCTCAAAATGTCACTAACTGAATGGAACGGCTATAAAAATTAATTTAATATCAAATTTCTAAAAAAATAATTATTACAACTATTTACAACATTTTTTTTTAACCCTTATATGTTTATATTAAGTTTAAGTTTGTAAAATATAACTTAACATTGTTACCTACGTCATAACTTGACCTATACTGAGTTCGAGATGTTGCAATAATTTAAACAAGCGTATAAAAAAATAATCATTCAATAAAATAAATAAAAGGAGGTTCTTAAATATGAAAAAAACAATTCAAATAAATTACACGACAAAATTTTAACCTATATTTTATCTAAGTAAAATACGAATTAAGATTAGACTTCTGCAATAGTTATATGTAAGCAGAAGGAAATGTAAAAGATGAACCGAAGGTTATTCGCGATCACCTCATATTCAAATTCAATATTTCTAAAAATCTAAAAATATGTCGATTGGACCAGTTACAACAACTTACAACCTCCCATCCCAAAAATAAACAAATAAATAAAACATGAATACATAATATAATAATAGTTTCATCTTAATCGTTCAAATAATTAAGACTAAGAATTAACAGCAAATAAAATACCGGCATAAAATTAAAACCAATAAGGTTTGAGCTGTTTTCCAATACAACGGCTTAACCCAACAACCAATGTTTTTTTTTCAACGGACACATTTCCTTCCAACACACATTAAGGGACAATGTATTCAAACCACATTTGAAAATCTGTACGGCTAATATAAACTGATTATCAGTTAAACAATTAAGTTAATCGGTTTAAACCTAATATGATGAAATCACTTCTACTGAAATGTTACATGGATTAATAAGAAATGAAGTTTTTAACTTTATTTAAAATTTAAAACCAACGTATTACGTTTAGATGTAATTAACATTTTTAGAAATTAAACCTTATTGCCATAAATTACATTTAAAAACTTTTAAAACATCCTGCTAAACATACTTGTTATGAAATTGTAATGTAGTTTAACTTACAAATATATTTTAAACAAAAACGTAATAAACTAAGTTTTTAAGTATATTTAATAACGTTAAAGTTTAAATTATAAAAAAAGGGTAATAAATAAAATAAAACTAAACTACAAGTACAAAAATTTAATAACACTAACTTCATAAGAAAACCGAATTAATCATTTTTTATCCTTTATATATACACGCAAGAAAAAAAAGAAGAATTTAGCGACAATTTTAGCAACCTTTAATAGCTAACGTATATAAGACGCATGTGTGGGTGAAACGAGAGCGTAATTAATCACTGCCTACAACATTTTTCAAGTGACATGTTCAGCAAACCCTGTTATTACACAATAAAAGATCTTGGACACAATTCTGTGTACACACGTGCTTGAGCTAGTGCGTGCGGTATACTTTCTGCAAATGATAGGCGTACACGTATAAGTTAGGAACACCGTATAATTTCCATATTTCATTAAAAAAAAAAAAAAAAAAAACAACGGGATATATATGTGTGTAACGTATCTACGTACCAAGAATAAAAAAATAAGATAATCATATGATTTTCGGTAAGTTTAATTCTACACGTAAATAGAATTAATCATACGCTATAAACAATAACGAATAAAAATAGAGCAATTTTTTTTTATAAAACTTTAATAATGTAAAATGTAAATTTTTAATCTTATAAGTTGCGTGTACACAATACGAATACAATAAATCTAAGAATATCAAAAATATATTCTAAAGAGTACATCTATAAATACATATAAGAATGTTTTAAGTAAAGAATATATTACATGTAACTACAGGGAAAATCACCCTTCATGGTTAGGAAAACAGATGCAAATTAATATAATACGTAAATAAACTCCCAAATTAAGGACGACAGAGAAAAGATAACACTAAAAAAAATGTTATCGTCATTTTAATTAAACCATTACTTTAACAGTTAAACAGTATGATTCTATAAACATTACAACAAATCAAAAAGAAAAAACTACAGCAAAATCAGTTCATTACAACACTGAATTCTGTGATATTTTATATATATATATATATATATATATATACAGACACATAAATGAAAGAGAATATGATATCTCCTTCGTAAAGGCAAATACATAGAAATAGATTAACTTTTATTACGTAAGATTTCTTAATTTTACATAGAAAAATGTCCAAGAAACCTTCCAAATACAATATCAAATAATATATTACCGCCTGAATAAAACAGTCCAATACAATTTTATTAAAATTTAGTTAATTTTCCAAGAGAAAATATAACAAAAACAAAGAAAAAAATCAAAATATTACACAAAAGTATTTTACTCAGCAACGTTAAAGGTATTACCAAAAAAAAAAACCATATAAAAAGTTGACAACGAACTAGATTGAAATGAATACATCAAAGTGAGTGTACAGAAATAAATAAAAAAAAAACCTTCACATCTGTATGTATAATTGAGTAGGTAGTAGTTAAAGGATGAGTTAAATTTAATAAATATACATATATATTTAATAAGCAATAATTGGACGATTCGTATTCAAAATTTGGATAGAATTTAAATCAAATTGGTAAGTAGGGCGCAAAAAACAAATATTAACGTAATAACAGAACAGTAAATAGTCCTACACAAACAGAAGCATTTAATTTAATAAATAGCGAAACACGTGAATTTGTAAATACTGACTTAGATCAATTTTCTGAAAGTTTGTATAAAAGTCTAATTTTTATGAAGGTTATATGGAATAAAAGTCCATTTTTTATTATATAAAAGAAGAACTGAAGCGCATCAAATCACCGACTAGTCTATAAATGTCAATTAAACAATAAAAAATTTAACTATAACAAAGAATCTTCTAATGTTTTTCAAATATCAGATTGAATCTCAACTGAAATGCTAGCTGGCTATTCAATGACGACACTAATAGTTCTTTTTTACTTTAAATAGATCTCCAGCTAGAGTCTAGAACGGACAGGTTTCAATAACGAAATCAGTTGGTTCCTTATTCACTAATATTCTGAAAAGTCCAATTAACAATCTGCGAAGTTCCAATTATAAGGTAAGCACAGCGGCCGAAGGTAGTTTTAAATCTTTTAAAAAGTATCCAGAGATCGCGTAAAAGATAATAAAACGCAAGATGAACATATAGCAGAGTTACCCATTCAAACAGCATCTTTCTTTCGGTCTAAATTATGAAAAAACCTTAGCTATTTTCCAGAACGATTTTCGATAAATTAGTGGCAAGTCCTGATTCAGAGATATATGTCTGCAAATTCGAAATGCTGGGTCGATGGATGTCATGATATATTCCTTAGCGTGTTTCCACAGAGAAATCTACTGATAGTATATTTGAATGTACGAGATCTGTTCAAAAATTACGTAGACTATTTGAATTGCTCGGGCCCAGTTGGTTGCAGGGAAATCCTCTTAGTGTCGCCTTCTTCGTACAGATCAGCTAATTACAAGGCAGTTTGCCGATCAGAAATATCATTGTTTGTTACTTAGCAACGCAGTTGTTTGTGAAGTGCTGTTCGTGTCACATGGCGGAGTTTACAATGAGTGAATTGAACGAGCAAAGAGTTACTATAAAATTTTGTGTTAAACTTGGAAAATCTGCGAGTGAAACTTTTGATATTCTCCATACAGCTTACGGCGATGATGCTATGAAGGGTGCGACATGTTTCAGGTAGCATGTACATTTTAAAGATGGCCGTCAGTCGACTGAAGACGATGGGCGTCCTGGACGTCCTTCCACCTCAACTGACTCACACGTCGACAAAATCAATACCATGGTTCGGACAAATCGACCTCTGACTATCAGAGCGTGCGAGATATCAGTCGGATCATGTCACGAGATTTTGACGGTAAAATTGAAAATGCACCGCGTTGCTGTGAAATTTGTTCCACGTCTGATGACGGATGACCTAAAAGCCCGTCGCATCCAGACTTGTCAGGAATTGCTTGAACGTTCAGAGGAAGATAAAAACTTCTTATCGAGGATCACAACAGGGAATGAATCATGGATATATGACATCGAAACAAAGGTTCAATCGTCCCAATGGGTGGGTCAAATACTCCCAGACGGAAAAAATCTCGCCAAGTTCATTCCAAGATCAAGGTGATGTTAGTTTTCTTTGATTCTGAGGATGTTGTTCACCACGAGTACCTCCTCGAAGGCTCCACAGTGAACCAGACTTACTACATTGAAATTCTTAAGCGTGTGCGAAACGCTATCCGGCGAAAAAGGCCAGAAATGTGGAAGAGTGGTGACTGGTTTTTTCATCACGACAATGCTCCAGCTCATTTAGCCCTCAAAACTCGTGAGTTTTTGGCCAAACACTCCATTACTGTTCTTCCCCACCCACCCAACTCACCTAACCTCGCTCCTTTTGATTTCTTCTTGTTTCCCAAACTCAAAACATCTCTAAAAGGAAGAAGAGTTGAGACGATACCTGAGATCAGAGCAAATGCAACGAAAGAGCTGAAGAATATCACAAAAAAAAAACGTTCCATGACTGTTTCCGAAAGTGGAAACACCGTTGGGATAAGTGTGTACGTCGGGGAGGGGATTACTTTGAAGGGACCCAGTCATGTAAGTTTATTTATAACTTAGTATATTTTGTTTTATGACGTTTTTGTCTACGTATTTTTTGAACAGCCCTCGTATTCCAAACTTTTATGAATACCAGATTAAGCGGAGACTCAGAAAATTTTCTAAAGTACGTTGGCTTCAGAGTAGTCTGCATCCAATCTTAAAAATGTTAATTATAGCTGATAAGTCGTATGAAGGACGGTAAAAGAGTATTTTGCACATTACGACAGACATCAAGAGGAGGGAACCGTATTTCGTTTCTCATTTTTTTTTGTTTTTAACTTTTTTGTGGATTTTTGCTGACCAGTTAGTGAACAACATAGCTAGAGAATCGATACGAATACAATATTTACATCTTTTCTCACTGGAGTGTATATACAGGTTGTTTCCCCAGGAGCAAGCCACAATTGGTTACTCGTGCAAGAAGCATTGACTCTCTAAGTGGAGACCAGCCATTCAAAGCGTTTGCCTTTATTATCATCGAAAAAGTAACTTTAAGTAGAAACTGGAGGCGCATGAAAGGACATTACGCCGTACACATTTGTACATTACAACCTGGTTTTCTCAATAATCCAAAGACATATCGAAAAGGCGATGAGGTCTTTTATGCAGAAAAATTAATTTAAAATACTGTATGTGATTATCTGAATTCGATGATCAACGGTTTGGCCGTAACAATGCTGAATATTGGCAAGGAACATAATCTGGTTCTTACCGCAAGCCATTAAAGCAGCCGCTACGTTCAAACATTTCGTAACTGCAATAGTTCAATGTTCTTCCCAGGTACAAAAACTATGTTTACGCAAAAATTTCAACTCAATCGGTTGAGTATTTTTGGCGTGAAACATTTATTTATATATATAGTAATAGATAACAGATGAACCGATGTACAAGAACGGGATTCAGTATTCCGATGATTTATCTCATCATACTGTAGTGTTCAGCATCCATACATTTTACGTGACAGCTGTTCATCTTGTAACATCTTAAGAACAATATTTTACAATCTAACAAAAGTACACTAGTAGTAGGTGCGCTGTAGGAGCGCTAGTAGGACGTGAATGCTTTTCACGTCCTGGATATACGTACTGGATAAACGGTAAATGAGCAGCAAAGGAAACTACTATCTTGTATCTTGACGACTGTTATAAGGAAAAATTAAAATATGGTAGAGTCGAACAAAACTAGTCTTACTTTATGTAAGACTACTGATGTAATTCATACCTGTTTTATCGATAAGCAGGGTAAGGTATTTCAGTTGAACATAGAAGAAGTTAAAAAAAAAAAACAACAATGACATTACAAGTACATCATAACTCCATTCTCCATTATGTTTCTCAAGTTTAAATTTGGATGAACAATTGTTGATAATTTTATCCAAAAACGTTGCACTTTACATTACTTTTCTGTAAAATAAACATGTTACAAAGATAATAAAAGATCTTATATTAATATATAACAAGTGTTTACAAAAAAATATATATATATAAAATTATAAAAAGTTCAAGATTATAAGATTTATACAGTAAATACAGTAATTCCTAAACATCGTAATGATTTGAATGAATAAATAAATATAAATTGAAAGAACTTGTGGAATAATTACAAAACAATTGACTAGGATTTGTTGTTGATATGGTGTAATTCTAATTAGGCCTACCGAACAACAAAGTTTTCGGATAGAAGAGAAGTCAGAGCGTTTGTTGTTGTAAACACTGGAATTCACAGAGTGAATAGAAGGCAAGGCAAGGCAAGGAAAGGAAATGAAAGTAAAGATGGGAGGAGTGTCGAGGGAACAGGGTGGGGTGAAGAAAATGTTATTTCATAAACTAAACTAAAGAAGCATATAATGAAGAAAGAGCCAAAGCAAGGCCTGTAAGTTTCTTGTTCACAAGTGAAGGGCAACCACCTGCAAACGCCCCCTCTTATTCGCTTCACCTTATTCTCCCTTTCTAACTCTTCTCTTTTTCTTTTCGTACACTTTTTCTTCTTCTACTTTTACTTCTTTTACGTTTTACTTCCACTGAAAACCTCAGTCTACTAAAGAAAAGAAAAAGCGATGAAGTGAAGCAGCGTAAAAGAAAATTTAAGAAAATAACAAATCTATCCGTCCAGCGGCTTAATGATTTTTTTTCTCTCAAACTTTACCGCTTTAAAGTAACTCCTAAAATGTTTCTCTTCATTTACTTATTTTTACTTTTACTCCTTCAAGTAAAATATTTACTTAACTACTTAAAATATAAAATATTCGTAATATTAACGCCTGCAGTCACGAGGGAAAGAATCTTAATGTCAAATTTAATAAACTTAATCCGATATATGATAAAATAGCTAAACGATACCGTATTATATTATAACTAAAAAAAAGCCTCTTCCCGAAAAAAACAAACGAGCTCTAGAAAACCATTCTTGGAAATTTTTTTCGATAAAATGCAAACTGCGGAAGTGTATACAGGATGATAATCTTTTACGGAAAGGGGCGTAGATTTCCTTTATTTAATTTTACATTAAACAATCTTTTTATAAAAGTTCCATTTTTGATTTTGAACGGTTTTTTAATTTTTATTTCTTTTTACGTGTTTTAAATGATTTTTTTTTTAACATTCACCTTACACGCTCCTTTATAAATAAATAAATAAGCTGAAAAACTGTTTTATATACGCAGTGTTTTTGTAACGATTTTGTCTAAATCGGAATGTAATTCGCGGAATAGGCAATATCAACTTTCACATCATCAAAAAGTTGCTATTTTGACAATCCGGTATAATGGAAAACATTTAAATTACTGAGATGAACTGATTTATGTAATATCTCTGTAGCGAAAACAATACTTCTATAGGGGATGTAAATAATCAAACGACTATAAACTTAACTTTTAAGATTTCATCTGAACATCAGTTGCAACGTTGGGGATTGATCGATGCATGAAGGAGTGAATTCGTATAATTTACAGAGGAATTAATTTTTTAAAAATACGAAAAATCTACTATAAAAATTCAATACACATTTTTTACGAAAAATTTGTAATACACTTCACAGATTATAGTTTTCACATTCTCTACTTTCTTGGACAGAAGATCAATTATAAAATCCCGATTCAATATCTTCAACGGTTTTACAATTAAATAGATTTTCCAGCATTTTCCGCAAAAATCGGCACTTAAAATTTAAAAAAAAAAATAAACTGTGAAAAATTTTGAAGAATAAAAAAAATAATAAAATTGCAAGAGAACATCAGAATTAAGCGCGCCAGAAAAAAAAAATCACGGAAATATACGTACAAAAAATGCATAAACACATACACGTAAGAAAAAAGGATAGAATTACGATTACACAAAAGAAGGGAAAAGAAAGACAGAGAATAAACAAATACCTTTAATTAATAACAGGTTAAAAAAGCATTTTATTAACTTTTACACGCTAATTAAACATAAAAATTATATAAATAAAATGAAAACATGTTTTATAGGATAAAGAAGAAAACATTATTTATTCATTATTATGGAGTCTTCTTCCGTCGCTAACATAAAAAAAAATATGTAGAAAATTCGCTACTTGATTTCCTTATTTGGAATCAATTACTATGTGTATACGGGTGGGTACATGTATACGCGTATATGCTTTAAAGAAAAAAAAAACACAGAATTTATACTATTATCCAAATAGTAGCAATATCCTTAATCGTGAAAAACTTCATTTTAAAAACAGAAAATTAGCAAGAAATAAATATACATCTTTGTATATATGCATTAAAGCTCCAGGGAGTCTTTTAATAGTTAAAGCCTTCCTCCTCAAGCCAAGAAAAAAATGTAGAACAACTGTATTTTGTAATACGAAGAACAGCCTTCTTTTTGCCACAATGATATTAAATCACTATATTATATTCAGAAAATTAAAAAAATTAAAAGAATAATGGATAGTAAAATTTAATAAATACTACTAATAAAAGGAATCATTATAATATATGCTCGTATTAAAGTATAGAAGAATAGTATAGAGTATAGAAGAACTTGCGAATAAAATTGGACTTAAAATTTCTTACGAAAATACTAAAATTATGGCTATAGATATTTTAATTATTAAATCTGTAAATATTAACGGAAACAAAGTTGGTACTTGTAGAAAAATTTAAATATCTCGGAGAGATCATTACTTGTAATTGTAACGAAAATGAAAATTGAACTGAAAGACGTAATAAATTACTTAAAGTGCAACAGATAACCAAAAATACTTACAACAAAAAATCGCTCTCGATTAATACTAAAATTAGACATTACAAAACGGTGGCTAAACCAATAATTACTTACGCAAGCTAATCTAAACTTTATTTAGATTAAATCAGAAAAACAGGACTGAACCTTTGCTTATAATCGGACGTAGGATTCTTAGAACCTGCATAACAAAAATAATATAGATACGAAAATCAGTACAGATTATTGCCTAATAAATTTCTGTACGCAAATTTGGAATCCTTAATTGATATTATGAAAAAGAAGCGGATTTCTTTCTGTGCACACTTCTTAAAATTACCGCAGGATAGGTTAATACCGATAAACTTTGGTCTTTAAAAAATCCACCGACATGGATCAAAGAAATTAAAGAAGACATGCAAGTATTAAATTTGACTTACGAAGATTTACTTGATAAATCCGATAAATTAAAATTTGTTATTAAAGATCCGAATACTAACTTTAAAGTAAGAACTTCTAATTATACAAAAAGGGTTTATTCAGAAGAGGATCGTAAAGCAAGATCATTCAAGAATGACTAAATATTGGGAGAAAGTTAAAGCTAAGAACTTAAAGGCAGAAGATCGGCCAAAACAGACTTGAATTATTTTGACTAAAGTGGTCCTTTGTACCCTTAAAAGTAAATAATAATAATACTCGTATATTAATTTGTTACCAAATACAAACAAATATTTAATTATGATATAAAATTAAATTATCATTCAAGATTGTATACGTATATACCATCATCACCAAAACTTACTGGATTACCCAAGTTACATAATATAAATATTATTATAAAACAGTTAATACAAATTAAAATAGCATCTACATATTTTATAGCTAAAATAATTGATAAAATCCCTAGAATAAAAATCTGATGTGGACACTAAATTACTTCCTTGTACGAAAATCTAAAAATAATACGATTCTTAATTATAATTTTCAATTAATAATAAATAATCATAATTTTCACCAAATCTATTACAAACACATACTTTTAAAAGTCCATAAAATTTCATTTCACTTATTACTTCTGATTTTTTTACAATTTTTTTTTTTTTTTTTTTTTTAGCTATTATTGAATTATTATTTATAGTAATTTTTTTTTACAAACACTGGTTAATAATTGTTAACAAATTAAAAATAAGTTTAAAAAATAAAAAATGAAAAGAGGAAAGGAAGTCTAATTCGATCCGATGTGCCTTCCATTGTAAAATTCGAATATTTCATTAATTAAAATTTTATTTGTACAAACTTTGGAACTAATGAAAATAAGTACCGCTTATAATATATCGTTGAAAAGATATCAGTGAGGGCTTATTATTGCAGTTAAAAAAAAGAAAAATCCTAATTTTTGGGGATGTTGGGTTTTTTTTATTTTTGTACACTTATGGTTCAGTCGATTGCAATCAAAAGGGGAGATGCACAACTAGATGTTAAAATAGTGCTAAAACAAAAAATTTCAACATCCTAAATTTAATCGTTTTTGAGTTATGCGAGTTACATACGTACTTACAGAGGTTACGCCAAAACTAGTCAAAATCGATTCCGGGATGGTCAAAATGTATATTTCGTTGAAATTTAACATTTTTCGCGATCAAAATACTTTTTTACGTCGTATAAAGAAGTAAAACTGAATCTTGAATATAAATATGATGTTAAGAACGATTATGAAGTCATAAATAAATTAAATTGTAATAAAACCAGCACTAGAATATTAAGTTATGATATGACGAACATGTACCCTAGAATACAAACTGATAAAACAATAGAAAAAAAAAAATTTCAAAGAACCATCAGAATATATGTATTGTTCACAATTGTAAGAAATATTTGTCCCCAAAACTATTTTGAATATGAGTATAAATATTATTAGCAAACAAAAGAAACTATGGGTTCACCTATTCTGTATATACGAAAGTTTTATACGTTTTGAAAACATAATTCATGATATACTGAGCACAAAACAAATGCTATTATGGTCCGGCCTCCGTGGGCGTCTCGGCCTTTCATCTGAATGTTTCGGGTTCGAATCCCGGTCAGGCATGGCATTTTCACACACGCTACAAATCATTCATGTCATCCCTCTGAAGATATACTTAATTGTAGTTCCGGAGGTTAAGCAAAACAAATAAAAAAAAAAAAAAAAGTGCTATTATGGATAAGATAAACAGACTATACACTATTCATATACAGAATGTATCAAAACTGCACGGCAATCTCTCGGAAACGGATTCTACATCTAAAACTAAGAAAAAAGTTTCCAATAAACATATGCCTGAAAACGTTTTAGAAAATTTCCTAGAAAAGTGCAATTTTCGTCTTCGATTTTTGCGGTTTTTACCATTTTTCTCAAAAGCCGCAAATTATACAGTGTTGGGAGTAATTTTATTGAATTTTTAAAGCAAAAAAACATAAGAAACCATAACATTTACCGCTAAATTTCGGTTCCCAGAATTTCGGTGACTTGTTATTTAACGGGAGGAAATGAAAACCGGGCGAAATCTTTCGCTAGTCTTAACTCGCTAACAAAACGTTTTCAAGCATATGTTTATTGGAAACCTTTTTCTTATTTTTAGATATAGAATCAGTTTCCGAGAGACTGCCGTGCAGTTTTGATACACCCTTTTATAATCCAGTTGTAAATACTGAAGAATCAATCATTTTGAATAAACTCCATAATTATGATAATAATTTCAAATTTTCATATGAAATGGAAGAGAACAGAAAAATAAAATTTTTTAGATATTGGAATTGAAATAAACAAAATCAACATTACAGAAAGATTATTATGACAACGTTTACAGAAAACCCACAATGAATAGCATCACTCAATACATGTAAATACTAATCATTCACGAACACAAAAAACTGGTACATTTAAAAACCTGATTTTCAGAGCTTTACAATACACAGTGGAAACAAACTCAAGAGGGAGGCAGATAAAATAAAAACAAATAGGAGTATGTAAAGATTTTCATGTTGGAATTTTGGAAAAGATACCTAAAAAAACAAATAATTAAGTACCATTATAATTTTACAAAATTACAAGAAAATAACAAAGAGCTTGGTAACAATTTTTTCTTACATTACAAATAAAATAGAAAAAAAATACTAATGTTTACGATAAAAATAAATATAAAAAAGCCTGCAAACCAAACAACCACGTTACAAAATATTTAAGAAATAATAAAAACCTGATGGAGAAATTTTAAGTGGAATATGCAAAATTAAGAGTAATGAACGTGATAAAATCTACATTGGTAAAACTAACAGATCCAAAAAAAAGATTCAAGGAATATTATAACGCCAACAAAAATACGAAAAGAGGTGTTATCTAACGTGGCTGACCGTATGCTACAATA
>JAAAKQ030249369.1:0-10956 GCA_010016005.3 Zanna intricata | reverse complement strand
TAATTTATTTATTTAATTTATTTAATTTATTTAATTTATTTATTTAATTTATTTATTTAATTTATTTAATTTATTTAATTTATTTATTTAATTTATTTATTTAATTTATTTAATTTATTTAATTTATTTATTTAATTTATTTATTTAATTTATTTAATTTATTTATTTATTTATTTAATTTATTTATTTATTTAATTTATTTATTTATTTAATTTATTTAATTATTTAATTTATTTATTTATTTAATTTTTTTTATTTATTTAATTTATTTATTTATTTTATTTATTTAATTTATTTATTTAATTTATTTATTTATTTATTTATCATTTTTAACAGGATTCTGACTTACCCAGAAAGCCACAAAAGATATATACATATTTATGTATTTTTTAAATTATTTTTTAACTTTTTTTATCTTTATTTAGTATAATAATTTCTTTCATAACTGAAATTAATCCTGTTTTCTAATTTATTAATACTAGCAAATAAATGAAACTTTTAATCTAATAATATAATTATTCAACTAGATCGATAAATAACGAAACGAAATATCTTATCAGTTGTTTTTTCTACTTTTTAAAATTATATAACTGGGCTGCATGATTTGATTGACCAGTATGATGCAATGGCTATACAAGTCTTTAAAATAAAATTGTTAATAATAATTTTTTTATTAAATAAAAAAAATAACCAAACGACACTCTGAAGGGGTATCGATTGAATAAAAAAAAGCACAGATCCCACACTGCATATCATTATCCTCTTCATAATTGGAAATTATCTAGTTATTATAAATAAAAATTCAATTTAAAAACTATCTAAACGGGGATGGAGATTAAAACTCTTATAACTTTTTGAAAAGTAATTCCAACAACTTATAACGACGAAAATAAATCAATTTATGTCAGAAAAATTAAGCTGCGCATCCATGTGGACAAAATTAATAAATTTATTGATTAAAAACCTTAAGTAATAAGTATGAAGCAGCAGTTAATACTTCTTATAATTAAAGATATTAGGACAAATTAATACCTTATATTTTATGCTTAAGGTAATAAGGCCTTATACTTAAATTTTTCTTTATTGTAATTTAGAGTATTGTCTTACGGTACTTCATTTTTAAATCAAAGGGATAAGTTCTTAAATATTTCTTCATTTGAAACTCTGTTAAACTTAATTTGCGCTTAAAATAATCATTTTTTTTTTCATTTAATAAGTTAATTTTTTAACTTGGTTTATTACATTAAATTGTAGTTATTCCTCACATATATAATGTGTAATGAGCATACGATATAAAAACTCAATTATCTTTGTACATTACACTTTTTATTCATTAATACAATAAAAAACTAAACAAAAAACATCTTTCCTTTTCTACATTAAAAAGTTATGTTTGCACTACTTAAGTCTTAGACAAAAACCCACCGGGTTGGTCTAGTGGTTAACGCGACATCGCAAATCAGCTGATTTTGAAATCGAGAGTTCTAAGGTTCAAATCCTAGTAAAGATAAAAAATTTTTATACGGATTTGAATACTAGATCGTGGATACCGGTGTTCTTTGGTGGTTCAATTAATCACACTTCTCAGGAGTGGTCGACCTGAGATTGTACAAGACTACACTTCATTCACATCATTCATTCATCCTCTAAAGTAATACCTGACGGTAGTTCCGGAGGCTAAACAGAGAAAAAAAAAGAAGAAAGTCTTAAAAAAAAACAAAGTTATTGCTTGTGTGTGTGCGCGCGCGCGCGCGTGAGCGTGTGTGTGTGTGTGTGTGTTTAATAAAATAAAAGCTGTTGCTTTGTTTGATAATAATATTAATCCCGACATGATTAATATTCATTCATTAATAAAGAAATTTTATTTAAAAAATATGATGGAATACAATTCTTTGGAAATATTCGATTTAAATTTGTTTCCAAAGATGTTCTATATTTATTATTAAATTATATTTACCAAGAAAATTCTACATTATATAAGGATCCCCGATTGTATGTAACACCCCGTTGATCATTAGGAGCAAGACTCTCTCGTAGTCAGTCAATCACACTCATAGTCGATCAGTAGACAGTCAGTCAGACAGTTAGCCGTTGTCGGCTACCTGCCGTTTCAAGGATCTTCTCCACCTGCACTACTCCATTATCATTGCAGACTGCTACCGGACTTCGTGGAAGCTATCAAGTCGATGACCTTCTGATAAAATTTCGATCGATGCAGACTTTTTTTTTTTATAAAAAATGTTTCTTTCACAAGTATAATTTCAACGCCAGATTAATATTATCGTAACCCTGAGCGCAGAACTATCTTCTCATCCTTAATTTACCGGGCGTTAGCCATCAATTCTTTATCAATTTATCTTTTTTAAATAACAAACTTAAAGATTTTTTTTCTATTTTCAGTATTATGGGATTATAACTTTCTTTTTATTTCTTTCAAAATTTAACTCCCTTTTATATATATTTTTTTTTTCATTGATTCAATAAATCAGAAGTATATTTAATTAATATTCTACATCTAATAATCTCTTTTTATTTAAAAATTTAACCTGAACCCTATCAATAATATTTTAACAAAATTATTCCTACTTTTATCAGTAAATATAACATTTAATGTATTACAGCTACAATATATATTAATTTATTAATTATTTATTTATTTTATATATAATAAACCTAATCGAATGTACAGAGAAACATTAATTTAAATTTATAAATATTATTTAAAATACAAATTTATTTTCAATTAAATAATTAAAAAAACCACATTAATTTTTATTTTACATTGGATTTCATGTAAAAAAAAAAAAAAAAACAATAATTTTTTGTATAAAATACACGAAAACATTACTGTATTGCTTTTTTGATGTTTTAAACAGTGATAACTGGAAAAGAGTTTAATCTGAAATTCGTCGTGCGTAAAGATTCATTGGACTAGAATATGCAAAAAGTAATCACTATAAAAACAGTTGTCGATCATGGGGACTCGTGATTGTAATCCTGCACTTTTATTATTATTATTATTACTAATGTTTATTGAAGTGATACTAGGGACATTTATTATTATATGGATTTCCCTAGAAATTTTTATGAGTTACAACAGCAAAAGAGTAACGGGTACAGTCGAATACATCAGTTTTTATCGACGAATACAAGAACAAAGTGATCATACAAACAATAATGTAGATGATACGGCCACAAAACACAACATGTGTATGCCTATCACATTTTAATTTGCTTTAGTGTTTTTATAAAAGTAAAATCTGAATCGCTGTTAGCAGTAGGGAGCTTTTTTTTAATAACGCAAGAACTGCGAAGTTTGAATCGTAACTAACGATGTTCTTGTTCTAGACTAGTTCGATTATTACATCTGCTAGAAAAACAGAAATCAATAAAACTGTTCACTTCCTTCCTGTTGGGTTAAAACATAGTTTTAATTCGTATATTGTTTGCAATTTTAAATTTAATACAGAAAAGTCTTAAATATATATATATATATATATTTAAATTAAAATAAAGACTGAATCCAGACAATTTACAATTTTAAAATATCATTATACCATTATTATACTTATAACCTCTTTTGGATAAGAACTAATTTGGATCTTTTATAGTAAACTCCCGTCTTTTTTTTTAAATTATCACAAACATAAACAAAAAGATAATTTAAATTATCTTACAGGAAATGCAATAGAATTCTAAAGAGGTTATGTTGTATAAAAAAAAAACAACGTTTAATAATTTACAACACAAAATAAGAGATTTTAAAATTATACCGTGCGTTAACAAAGTACAAAAACCCTTACATCAAATTTCAACAGTGAAGATGGAAAAATTAAATTTAGCAAATATTTCTACCTCGAAACGATCTATTTTTCTTATTAAAATCAAACCATCCCAACCTTCGGACCTCCATGGAGAGAGAACCAAGAACTTTGAAATGAAAAGTTTAAGGCTTGTGGAAAATCATTTAAAGCAATTGAAAAACAAATACTTTGATGTAAACAACTTTGAACTATATCTATTACCAAAACGACGACCTTTTGATAATGTTCATAGATAATTCCTAAAGCGATCTATAGTACGTAATAAATAACACTAAAAAAAAAGAAAATTTAGCACGTGCTCCTGCCTTAAAACGATCTACTTTTCGGTATAAAAAGATTGTTTAAGAGTATGTTGTGTAGGTTACTTGACAAATGAAATAAACACTTTCTATGGTTAATAAAAACGTTATATTTATATTTAAAGAGGAAAAGTGATACGGTTTTTTGCAGGAATATTTTGAAGTCAGTAAAATTGCTGTTTTTGAAGTCCTTATTAATTACTGCATGGTACACAGGCACTCTTGTAGAGGAAGTTTTTGTGCATTGAAATTAGCCAAAAAGAATTTCATAACTATCGAGCAGCATTGTTTCATAACTACTAAGACAAAAAAAAACCAGTAACACGGAAATGCATCTACGAGACTGGAAAAAGCAACTGAAAAACACAGGTGCGTGAATTAAAAGAAAGGTTGTGGAAGATCTCCCGTGTCAGAAAAACAGATTTATAGTGATTGCGCCATGTAACAATGGATACTACTTAATCAATTAGATTAGAAAATTCAGAATTATAAATTTCGCAACTGATCGCATGAAATTTTGCGGAAGCAGCTAAAAATTATCCCTTATAAATTACAGTGAGTTCTAACTTTAAATGATAAAATTACTAGTTCAAATGTAAACTTTCAATAATCTAATAACACGCTGAGTTCTTTCTGCTACTTAGAGCGTTAAATAAATCCTGTATTCTATAATTTAAAGTAACAAAAATTAGTAGATGTCCTTTCTTTATGAAGTTGTAGAGTTTGAACAATTACATATGCAATAATTGTTAAGCTTTTGTCACTCCGTTGTAAATTATTTATGCTTTCATGAACATTAAATCTAGGTTCTCCCTTTTTTTCTGTTTAGCATATGGAACTACCGTTAGATATTACTTCAGAGGATGAATGAGGATGATACGTATTAATGCGAATGAAGTGAAGTCTTATACAACCTCAGGTTTACCATTCCTGAAATTGTGGTTAATTGAAACCCCTTCAACAAAGATCACCGGTATCCACGATCTAGTATTCAAAGCCGTATAAAAGTGGCTTCACTATCTTTTTCCTTTACTATCCTTATCCTTTCTACTTATCCGTAAAACTACCTTTACTAGGATTTGAACTTTAGACCCCTCGACTTCGAAATCAGTTGATTTGCGATGTCGTGTTAACCACTAGAGCAACCCGGTGGGTTATTAAATCTGGGTTATTTTAACTGTAGATAACTTGACCGACTTGCATCAAAGTATTAGAAGATATTAATTCAAATAAATGAAATATTTTATCACTGTTTTTATTTGTTTTCTATTGTTGATTTACATTTTTGCGTGTCGATTATAAAATGCAACAAGATAATTTTTTATGTAATTGTTGTTTAACAATGACATTAATACTTCAATAGAAAATTGACTGTAAAGGTTTTACGGAAATATTACGTTCTGTTGAGTAAAATAAATTTTGAAACATTCTGTATATAAATACTCTGATTATTGTTAACTAGATTAGTTTTATTATATAATTTAAAAGTATACGATTTTAGGTTAAGAAAAGAAGCCTCATTTTTTCTTCATAAATATAAGCCAGGATAAATATTAATAAAAGAAAAAAGTAACACTACTGAAATATAATAATCTATAGTAATACTAAAATTATGAAGAAAAAAAAAGATTCAGCTTATATTTAAGAAGGACCTATAATCCGGTTTTCATGTAACTCAGCTGTCAGATTTTTTGGGGATTTGATTGTCAATTAAATTAATGTCGAAGGATTTTATAAAAGAAAGAAGGATAAGTAAGAAGAATAAAATAAGAAGCCTAACAAGCTGTTCTAGTCAGGTGATTAGAACGTACGCACTTCTTGCACTACAATCTACTAATTTGGTTCTTCCTTCTCTTCTCCCTTCCTTTCCTCCTAAAGACTTTTTTTTAAATAATTGTTTGAAGGAGCAAAAGATAAATAGGGAGAAAAATTATAATAAATGAATTACTTACGAATAAATTATTTTATCTCTTTTGTACTTTCTGGTGTATCCAAAACTTTTAATTATATTTAAACAAAATTAACTGAATTTAAAAGATACCATCACACATGCAAAATAAAAATGTATTTAAATATAATATAATATAAAAATCATCATCTTATTTATTTAATCGTGTGATACTCATGCAGTTTGATCACAAAATTATATCTTTGGACAATGTATGAACAAAATAAGAATACAATTAATCAAACTACAAATAAAAACTAACTAAATATGACTATCTAAGCTTCCAATCCATTCTAGCGCTGATGCGTTAGCTTTCATGAAGTCGCTTCAGTTACCTTGGAAAACCTAACGGTACGTTTTCCTCTAATATACATGACTGTCTAGTTTGGAACACCGCTATCATATACCCCATTGCGTATCAAAATGCTCCATTTGCGTAGTGAGTCTGCACATCGACTGTGCTCAAAACGATTCTATTTAATTTGATCCACAGTTTCCTATCGAGTTCTGTGCCAGCGGTGTCGTGGTTATACCATTCAAACTAACCCTGTTCCTCAGGATTTTTAATCAGACAATTTTGATCCCGGAAATCTCTCACCTTGGCATTATTTATAGCCAGTTGTCCAGCTTTCTATAGCAGTGGATCTTTGGAGTGGAGTCTATTCCTTTGCAGGGCAGGTATGTACTGCATGAATAGTTTCAGGTTTTATCGTAGCTTGAGGTCCTCTCTAAGCAGGGCTACAGTGGTACGGAGTGCAGTGGGATAGAGGGTACTCGGCAAGGAGAAGGCAATAAGAGGGTGTTGGTCTAATTGTCCCAATTTTTAAACCTACGGTATGGTTCAGCTAAACATCAGTACATTGATGTGATAGCCAAACTGGAACACAGTATCGGCAGTAAAAATCCCAGCGTGTGAGAAGATGGACGCAGAGTGCCCAGTGAAGCACTCCATATCGTACTACACAGTTTTTCGATTTATTATTACGTGTTTTTATCTTGGCAGCAGTATTTTCAAGATGTTTTCTAAATGAAAGAGTACGATCAAGAATGACACCAAGATATTTGTACTTTTTATGAAGAAGAGTATTGTCGTAAAATTGCAGTTAAGAGCTCCATATTAGCTTGTTTGTTGTTGACGTGAAATGCACAAAATTCATTTTTACTGAAACTGGGTTTAAATCATCACTTCTTAAAGTAAGAGTTCAAAGCGGCCAAAGCCGCCTTGAGAATTGTCCCCGTCTGACTGAGGATGATATCGCTCTTGCTTTGCAGAGCGATATCATCTACGTAGCAAAATTTTGTTGACGTAGTATTGGAGATATGGGAGATGTATAAGTGAATTTCTAAAAAAAATGTAGCAGAGAAATGATTCTTAGAAAATAAGGTACTTTTAATATACTTTTAACACGTTAAAAGATTTTTTTGAAGCATTTGAAAAATACTTATAATCTTTAATTTCCCGCCTATATAGGTAAACTGGCCTACCCTCCACTACCATTAAATAAAAGATAAAGTTTCTCAATGAGAATCCCGGAAGAATGTAATTGGGTTTTTTTTTCTCGATATCTACAAATTGGATGGATTATCTGGGCAGTTTGTCACACTAATTGCGTTCCTGTAGTAATTATATAATTCTACTCTATTGTATGTTATTTTAATAATGTAATCGAGCAATTTCATTTACATTTCGGAAATAACAAGCGTAATTCTTTGATTTTTTTCGTCAGTAGTCGTTGTACTTTATATGTTTAGTTTGGATTACCCGATTTTTATGAAATTTTGTTGATTTATAATTACTGGTCAGAGGTGATGTTTGATGTTTGTTAGGTTTGATGAAGGGGCCGGCCTCTGTGGTGCGAGTGGTAGCGTCTCGACCTTTCATCCGGTGATCCCGGGTTCGAATTCCGGTCAGGCATGGCATTTTAAACATGCGCTACACATCATTCATCTTCATCCTGTGATGTAATGTGGTTCCGGAGGTTAAAAAAAAAAAAAAAAAAAATTTTGATGAAGGGGTTGAGAAGATATAGTTACCGTGGCTCCCGCACTTTAAAATCTTACTAAACTATATTTAGAATAATTTTTTACATACTTCAATATTTCTTAGGAAGCTTAAACTTATGGTTCATGTTCTGTTTCATAAGATTCTAAATAAAAAGATGAGGGAAAACTTTTTTGATTTTTTTCATGTATTATATATATTTCCTTATTTATAACTGGTTAATAAAATATCATATGGGGACACAACATGACTTCCTTGTACGCATATCAAATTACATATACACTTTTTTTTTTAAATGAAAAATACATCAAATTTTAATTCATAAACAACTTGTGATATTTTTTTCATTTTTATTTATTTTTTTGTTATTATTGAATTGTTACATGCCATAAAATG
Organism: Zanna intricata; assembly: GCA_010016005.3. Taxonomy (NCBI): domain Eukaryota; kingdom Metazoa; phylum Arthropoda; class Insecta; order Hemiptera; family Fulgoridae; genus Zanna; species Zanna intricata. The sequence goes on along the minus strand of JAAAKQ030249369.1, from coordinate 2,487 downwards.
TTTTCCACAATCAGAAGTTAATAATTATTAATAAATCAATATATTTCAATTTAAAAAGGAAGTTAAAAAAAAAAGGAGATGAAGTCACTCGAACCGATGTGCCTTCCCCTTATAATATCCAAATATTTCATTATTTAAAATTTTATTTGGCTACAATCTGTAACGAATGAAAATAGGTACTACTTATGATACATCGTTGAAACGCTCTCAATAAGGGCTTATTACAGCAATTAAGAAAAAGTCCAAAATTCAAATTTTTTGGATACTTTGGTTCTGTCGATTACAATCAAAAGGGGAGGTGCACAACTAGATGTTACAACAGTCCTAAACCCAAAATTTCACCATTCTACGACTAATCGTTTTTGAGTTATGCGAGAAAAATATATACGTATCTACGGACAGATGTCACGCCGAAACTAGTTAAAATGAATTCAGGGGTTGTCAAAATGGATATTTCCGTTGAAAGCCAAAAACTGAAATTTTTTGCGATTACAATACTTCCTTGTACGAAGTACAAGGAAGTATTGTAATTGCAACAAGGAATGTATTACAATGGAAGTATTACAATCGTACAAGGAAGTATACTGTTTTTTCTACTAAATATACTTCCTGACACGAAGTACCAAAATTGAATCTTATAAGGGAAGGTATATGGGTTCGAAGTCAATACATAGTTTTTCCATAGTTTTTTAAAACTTTTTTTTTTAATTTAAATATACTGATTTATTAATAATTATTAACCTCTGATTGTAAAAAAATAACAATAAATAATAACAACAATTAAAAAAAAATTTAATCAGAAGTTATTAGCAAAATTAAATTTTATGTACTGTTCATTTTAAGTCAAACATTTTTACAATGTATAATATATATATAGAGTCGGATTCGAACCGATATGTGCATGGTTACGGATCCGACACATTCTCACTTACACCACATATTTACTTGAGCGACTTGATACAATATTATACAAACTAATATAAAACGCTAAGGAAATTTTTAGAGGCATTTTTCTTGAGTATAATTGAATATTGCGTGTTAGTATCTTGTGATGAAGACACGTAAAGAATATTCAATTCACACACGAAATGTAGTTCAAATCGGTGTCACGAAGCCCGTGACTTCTCCTTGTTAGCAACAGTAATATAGATCTTAGGTGCCTTATACTGATTTAACTTTTTACGAAAAATACCACTATAGTTATTTTTAATAAAAACTATTATTTTTTTTAGCAATTGTGCAACTCTCCACTTTATTAAAGAATTGGAGGATTTTATCTCACTTTCAAATAAAATAAATTTAAATGAATTATAGCAAAAAAAGGTGTATATGTAAAATAATAGGCATACAAGGAAGTCATGTTGTGTCCAAATCAGATTTTTACTTTCGTAATAAGTTTTTAAGTCAATATATATATATATATATATATATTTAATTTAATAATAAATTCAGATTTGAAAAAATTAAATACAAAAATAGTTGAAATATTTATATAATAGATTAATTAACTTATAAATATTATTGTAATTAAACATGAATTTTCTTATTTCATCATATCTAATAATAAACATAAACTTATTCTCAAAATATAAACATCGTTCTAGATTTCAATGAAAATTAAGCAGAATTAAAATAAGAATTGTTATTCTGATAACAAGCATGTTTTATTACAGAATTTTGTAGGATCGGTGACAATTTATTACTGAACATCCAGAATTGTAATTAAAATTATTCATTTGAAATAAATAATTTTACCTTTCTAATAATAATAATAATAATAATTTGCAATAGATTTCCCTCAAAATGACACGTGAATAAAGAACGATACGTAGATGGACGTATTATCTGTAAAGTGATTTTCTGGCTCAGCTGACAGCACTGAACGAGATACAAGTGCGATGAATGGTTTACGCCTGACGTAACACGTTAGCATCGCTTTGCATGTTTTACACAAAACGTTTTGAGTATTGCAGTATCCAAATTTTGTATGGATTGTCACACCGTATGAAATTCACTTTAGTTTATAGTCATAAAACGAACGCACTTCAAACATCAGTTTGTTCATTAGAATAAAATATACTAATTTTCCCATAAAAGTTTTATTATAACATTCCGTATTCAATATTACGCTCGATTTCGGCATTAAGAAATTTTAATTTTTAACCGATTAATAATTTTTTTATGCTTACCTTTTTTAATCTTCCAGGTTGAAGGCATGACATTGACATCATTTCGCTTCATTTCCTAGAAACAAAAGAAATCTTTAATAACGAAAAGTTTGCTTTACTCAACCAAAAATGCGTGCGCGCACTTATACACACGCGCGCGTGCACGTACACACACACACACACACACACAACAACAAACACGGCGTACATAGCTGATGAAACAATTATCATTTATTTTAAGACAATTAACCCACCAAGACAGTTAACCCACAAATGTTTGATGCAATCAATTTTCTTTCCAACTTATAAACTTATATGA
>JAAAKQ030249347.1:0-10957 GCA_010016005.3 Zanna intricata | reverse complement strand
GGTGCAGGCACTTTTTATAACATACAGCACCTTCTCTGCATCTATGTGCTGCCATCTCCAGAATGTTTTCTTTTGTGGTCCAGGATGATCGATGTTGGATAACAAAGTACTTTTACCGCATCTATGTGCTATTGTCTCCGAAATGTTTTGTCTAGTGATTTTGGATGATGGATGCTTATCACCTGAGAGGCTGTCTAGCCAACGACCACATCTAGGCTGATGAGAGCCCAGAGTTCACAGAAGCCTGTCTGTATTGGTCAGCGCAACACCAAACGGCACAACAGCCAAGGGTTGGTGTCGGCACTTTTTATAACATGCAGCACCCTCACCGCATCTATGTGCTGCCGTCTCCTGAATGTGCACTGTGTTGTTGCAGGATGATGGATGCTGATTGATGGTCGGAAAGGCTATTTGGCCCTCGACCACAAAGAAGTTTGAAAGTTCCTGAGCCAAGAATATCTGCATTGTGTAGTAGTTAATCTCACCATGACCTCTTTTTTACCAAGCCATTAGAAACTTATAACTTATGATAACTTGGAAATTTCTGTAATCACTTCATCAAAAATTAAACAAGATAACTCTGGAAATATATCGTAAAGATCTAAAACAATGAATTACAAATATGGCTTGAATCAAAATTATAAATTATACCAAATTTATCATTCATAATCATTATCCAGGTACTTTTTGTTACATGCAACATCTCCAACGTATCTATGTGCTGTCATCTCCCGTATATATACTTTTGATGTTGTTTGATGATGGATGCTGATGGCCTGAGAGGCGATCTGGCCCACGACCACATCTAGCTTGATGAGAGTCCAGTGTTCACAGATGCCTGCCTTTATTGGTCAGCACGTCGACAAATGGCTCAACAGCCAAAGGTGGGTGTAGGCACTTTTTATGACATGCAGTACCTTCACTGCATCTATGTGCTGTCGTCTCTAAAATGTTTTTTTTTATGATCCTGGATGATGGATGCTTATCACCTGAGAGGCTGTCTGGCCCTCAACCACATCTAGGCTGATGAGAGCCCAGAGTTCACAGAAGCCTGTCTTTATTGGTCAGAGCAACACCAAACGGTTCAACACCCAAGGGTTAGTGTCGACACTTTGTATAACATGCAGCACCTTCACCGCATTTATGTGCTGCCGTCTCCTGAATGTGCACTGTGTTGTTGCAGGATGATGATGGATGCTGATTGTTCGCCGGAGAGGCTATTTGGCCCTCGACCAGAAAGAAGTATGACAGTTCCTGAGCAAAGAATATCTGCATTGTGTAGTAGTTAATCTCACCATAACCTCTTTTGTACCAAGCCATTAGAAACTTATAACTTATGATAACTTGGAAATTTCTGTTATCACTTCATTAAAAATTAAACAGATAACTCTGGAAATATATCGTAAAGATCTAAAACAATGAATTACAAATACAGCTTGAACCAAAGTTATAAATCCTACCCAATTTATCATTCATAATCATTATCCAGATACTTTTTATTACATGCAATACCTGCAACTCATCTATGTGCTGCCATCTCGCGTATGTAAACTTTTGATGTTGTTTGATGATGGATGCTGATGGCCTGAGAGGCGATCTGGCCCTCGACCTCATCTAGCTTGATGAGAGCCCAGTGTTCACAGATGCCTGCTTTTATTGGTTAGCACATCGCCAAATGGCTCAACAGCCAAAGGTGGGTGTAGGCACTTTTTATAACATGCAGTACCTTCACCGCATCTATGTGCTGTCGTCTCTGTAATGTTTATTTTTGTGTTCCTGGATGATGAATGCTTATCACCATCTAGGCTGATGAGAGCCCAGAGTTCGCAGAAACCTGTCTTTATTGCTCAGCACATCTCCAAATGGCTCAACAGCCAAAGGTGGGTGGGTGTAGGCAGTTTTTATAACATGCAGTACCTTCATCGCATCTATGTGTGCCATCTTCTGAATGTTTGTTTTTGTGTTTCGGGATGATGGATGCTGATCACCTGAGAGGCTGTCTGTCCCTCGACCATATCTAGGTTGATGAGAGCCCCGGAGTTCACAGATGCCTTTCTTTATTGGTCAGCGTGCGCCAAATGGCTTAACAGCCAAGGTTGGGTGTTGGCTAGTAAGTAAATAAGTAGTATTTTTTATAACATCTATATTAGATTGCTTATTTTTTTAAATATATTTCATTGTTGTCTTATACTTGTTTTATCATCATAGATGATAAATAACCAATTTTTGGTTAATGGTTAACATTAATGTTATCAATGAGTCTACTTATAGCTGACTACATACATACTCTCTCTCCCCCCCTCTCTCCCTATCCTTCTCTCTCTCCCCCTCTCCCTCCCTTCCTCCGTCTCTCTCTCTCTCTCTCTCTCACACACACACACACACACGCGCGCGCGCGCGCGCAAACATATATAGACATCTTTTTCCACTGCTAGTGAGTTCCATTATGCTACTACAGTAAAATGACATTATTAACCCGAATTTTACTGAAAGTTTAAAATGTAATTTATTTTCGGGATACCCACCTGTCTTATCTAAATTATTTTAATATCTTTTGGTGTAATAAAAAAAATCATAAACTTTGTGATAGGTTATACTCAATGATTTTGGTTACAAAAAAATATTTTCAGAAAAAATTTGATTATTAAAATTTTTAATTTGCCGTTTATGATCTTAAAGATTTTATTTAACATAGCTGAATAATAATTTCAATTTGAATTTAAAATATTAATGATTTTTAATGGTGTAATAAATTTCTATCTTTTTTTTTTTTTTTTATTGATTATGTATCGAACATTAATAGATTAATTCTTATAATATGTTTTAATTAAAATTAGAAAACATTTTACATTTTTTCATTTGAAAAATTTAATTGTATTATACCAGGAATTATATGGTATAATGAACTTTGTTAAAAATAATTATTAGATATTGTCAAAAAATAATCTTTTTGTTTTTTAAATCTGTATGTCGGTATGTTTTTTACAGTTGGGTAAGTATCACATATGGATAAAGCACAGTCATCAGCTGTCAATAAAAATAAATACTGCTTAAGTAAACAAGTTTAAAATAAGATTGTCCTAGATTAATAGTTCAGTTTAGTAGAAATAGTTATGCATGACATTAAATAAAAAGTATTTACTGATTATTATTTTTATTTAATATATTATTTGTATAAAAATATTATTTTTTTGAAGGAATAATTTTTTGTTAATAATATTTTTGTAATTATTTTTATGTTTATAAATTTTGTACTTATATAATAATAATATTTTTAACTTATAAAAGTTTATTATTATTTTGGGATAAATTTATTTTTATTTAGTGTAGATATATTATATTTATGGAGCGGTCACTGTTTTATCCATTATTAACAAAATTGTTTCCAGTAATACAAAATTTAACTGCATATATATATTACATAGGGTTGGCAAAAAAAATAATGCTGGTTAAAAAACGTAAAAAAAAAACACAGAATTTCATAAAAAAAAAAAAAAAAATTGATAATTATTTTTACATACATTCATAGTACATATTATTTGATTATAAATGGGATATAATGCCAGAAAAATATTTACTCCATGATTTTTCTGGCATTCATCATTTTCTTTTCTAAAGTTTTCTATCTCTTACAAGCGTAGTTCTGGCTTGATTTCTGTAGACACTCATTGAATCTTCCCCTTTAGTTCAGGAATTGTTAGTGGAAAGTTTTCATAAATCTCAGACTTCAAAAATCCCTGAAAAATATAATCACTTGATAATAGATTGCATGATCTTGTTGGCTATGGTTTTAAATCATGTGTTAGAAATCAAGTGTTTCTCCCAACACAGTGTAGCATGTTGCACTGACTTGAAACCGTAAATTACTGCCGTTATTGCCGCAACCATTTGCTGCTGAAGTATCTTACTCTGATGCTAAATGTCGACAGCGAACATTTGCATCGGGAGCATCCTGACCGAGACCTGGCTGATGACTGAGATATGTAATCAGTACGAAATTTAATAAGATTACTCCTGGTAATGTCTCTCAGGGCTAGCAATGGGAGGGATGGTGTGGCGACTGGAATCATCACTTGGTGGGTGTCATTCTTTACGGGGGTTGGGATGCTGCAATTAAATCTAATCATTGCCAAAAAAAATTCACCTTAGTAACCATATTTCCAATCTTATCCTAAAAAAAAAGTATAGGGGTGATAACTCCACCTGACCAAAATCCACACCAAACAGTGATTTTCAATAGATGTAATTGAACCTTGTGAATAGCTTTAAGATTTTCCATTCCCCATATTCAACAATTTTGGTGTATTGTCATACCCATCAAGATGGATGGATGGTGGATGCTCTTCATCACTTAAGACTATGTTTACAAACAAAATCATTGTTTACTGCTTGATGCTGTTACACAAAATTATCAAACTCTTGCCATTTCAAATGACTCTTAGCTTAATCTGTGTTAAATGTATTTTAAATACTTCATGCATTTGAAGATCTTTTGTTAAAATTGTTTTGATAATCCCAAGTTTTTGTGAATGACGGTGAGTCAATGTTCTTGGGTTTGTTGCAACACTGTCATGCACTGACTCGATATTATCAAGATACTGGCTGGTGTGAGGTGATCAGATTGTTTTATTTCTAAAATTGCACTTGATCTTAAGAAACTGTTGACTCATTCAGTACAGTTTCTTTACTAAATATTTCCCGAACTATATGAATTATATTTGGGAGAATAATTTATCGTAAGTTTTAATAATTACAGTGTGATTCTCCTTCGTAAAATGATTCAGGGCTAATAATTGGAAATAATGCATATAAAGTAAAAGACATTCAGGGTTAACAACCCTTCTAGATAATAATGGCAATTAATTTAAAATTGCTGGCCTCCATGGTACGACATAACAAGTAAATGTTTCTATGTAAATTCCTTGGTAAATATTTCTTTAAGTACAGATTCTGTATAAATGTTTCTATTTAATTTTCATTAGAGAAAAATGTTTAATTTTTATTTGCTAGCTCCATGAATATAATTTATCTCATGACTTAATTTTTTACATTTATAATATATATTTTTATTCATCCGATAATTATTTATATTTGTTATTAAATAATATTTATTTAAAATAATTTTGGTTACTTATCAAGAAGATGCCCGCAGCTGATATGTTATTAATCAGTTGTCGTTGTAGTTAATCAGTTAGTTATTAGATGGCGCTGCTGGAAAGGGAAAATAGATAAGTTAAAATTATAATCTAACTTTGTATAATATATAAATATAATTTTAAACATAAACTAACCAAACTTAACTTATGCTTGCTAGTAAAAGTTAGTAAGTGAAGGGATTGTAAGTTAAGTTTGGTTTGATTAAAAAATTCAGTAATTATTGCAATTATTTATTTTAAATAATCAAATCATTACTGTTAATTAATCGATGTTAGCAAGCAAAGTTTAAGTTTGATTAGATTATATTTATATTTATTTATTTATTATATAAAATTAGATTATAATTTCACCTTATTTAGGTTAAGTTTTGTTAACAAAAGCGTAACACATTTACAGAATGTAAATGTGTTTTAATTTATGCAATTTCATTATAAGCACTATCTTAACAAATAATTGACTAACTACAGATCGGCTGCAGACATTTTCTTGAAAAGAATCTAATTCTGCTTGAATTTATTACTGAGGTTTCAATCCCTGTAAACCTCACCATGTAATTATGTATTACTGCTGTTTAAAATTATTTTTCCTTTCGTAAATTAATTTTATTATAACTAAATCATATATTAATTTATTAATTTTTTAATATAAAACATTAAATAAATTTATTTCTTTTAAGTTTATTTTACTGTGTGGAACGTGTGGAATTTGTCTGCATGTTGATAGGAATAAAATATTTTAACTGATTGCCTGCCTTTATTGCCTTGTCATAACATGTATTTTTACATGAAAAGACTGAACGTAAATAAGTTTTTAAAAACTCATAAAGGTATTGAGATTGAAACGGTGTTGTTATTTTTATATATTTATTGTTGATTAATAGAAAGAATTCAAGTTTATTATAATTTAAGAAATACATTAATAAAAATTGTTAATTATTTAAAATATTAAGAAATTACTTTGGAACCCTGAATAACATCTTTAGGAATTTGTTATCATGCTACTTCTTTGTTAAAAAAAACAACATATCACAATGTATTAAACAATTTCTGTTAGTGAGAAAAGCAAGCGTACATTGTTTGTTTAGATTATGTTGATTCCTTGTACTCACGAATCACATGTGTATCAATATAACCTAACCAAACATAACCTATGCTCACTTTGCTCGCTAATCTTGTCTAATTAATTTTAAATATGTGTATTATACATTATTTAACAATAATTAGATGTGGTTAGTGAGCAAAGCAAGCGTAGATTACGTTTGGTTAGGTTATGTTGATGTATATACGATTTATCAGTACATGCAGTCACTGGCATCCGTGGCGTGAGTGGTAGCATCTCGACCTTTCATCTGGAGCTTCTGGGTTTGAATCCTGGTCAGGCACAGTATTTTTCACACACGCTACATCACACCCTCATTCATCTCACCCTACATTCATTCATCTCATCCTCTGAAGATATACCTTACAGTGTTTCCGGAGGTTAAACAAAAAAAAAAAACAAAAACAAAAAAAAAAGAGTACATGTAATCAACATAATATAAAGTGTTTTGTAATTTTTATTTTCTACCATGAATGAACATTATTGTTCATTTTCTTATGAAATTAAAAAGTTATTGCATGAAAAAAATGGCGGTGCAATAACAAACAAGTAAACTTATTTATTTTTGATTGTATAAAATCTGTATAATTTTTGAAGTGGAATAAACAATAAGTATTGTACTAAATACAAATACTGATGTCACCACTATATCTTTCAAATTGGTGGCATTTTTGAATGAATTACTTTTTATTCATTGTTAATTTATGTGCTATTACATTTTTTTTTAATGAAAAGTTTACATACAATACATGAGCATTTAATCTGTAAAAAAAAAACTATTTTTTTTTTTTTTTTTTTTTATTGCTAGTTAATTATGAAAGTGGTGGTTCAGTATTTATGGTTGCAGATATAATTGAAACGGTAAGTGATAGCCTCATTTGGAAACTTTACTTTGTGAACCTATTTCATATAAAAATGATTTATGATTTCTTTACATATAATTTAGTTTATTAATATGTAATATTTTGCTGTACTCGTAATTCATTATTATAATGAAAGAGAGCTGGGCACTCCTTAAATTTTGAATAAGTATTCTATTTCTGTCCAACCAATGCGACTAGATGGGCGCCGCCTAAGTGGTCATCCTTTCAAAGTAATATTGTTCAAAACATACATACATATATATTTTACTGTGTATATATATATATATATGTTTTTTTTACCGTATTCTAATATTTATTATTATAATGAAAGAGAACTGGGCCCTCCTTAAATTTTGAATAAGTGTTCTATTTCAGTCCAACTTATGTGCTAGATGGGCGCCGCCTAAGTGGTCATGCTTTCAAAGTGATCTTCAGAAAGTAATATTGTTTCTAATACGGTTCCATATAAGTTCAAAACATACATACATATATATATTTTACTGTGTATATATATATATATTTTTTTTACTGTATTCTAATTCATTATTATAATGAAAGAGAACTTGGTCCTCCTTAAATTTTGAATAAGTGTTCTATTTTAGTCCAACTTATGCGCCTAGATGGGCACCGCCTAAGTGGTCATCCTTTCAAAGTAATATTGTTTAATATTGTTTCTAATACGGTTCCATATAAGTTCAAAACATACATACATACATATATATATATTTTACTGTGTATATATATATATATATTTTTTTTTTTTTTTACTGTATTCTAATTCATTACTATAATGAAAGAGAACTGGGCCCTCCTTAAATTTTGAATAAGTGTTCTATTTCAGTCCAACTTATGTGCTAGACGGGCGCCGCCTAAGTGGTCATGCTTTTCAAAGTGATCTTCAGAAAGTAATATTGTTTCTTGTACGGTTCCATATAAGTTCAAAACATACATACATACATATATATATATATATATATATGGTATCTAATGGTGTCATCTTATTTTGTGTTCTTCACTTATCAAGATTTACAACATTGATCTGATAATTAAAACAGTACTAGAACACTTTTCATTACTGATTTGATCATCAGTTTAATTTATATACCATGAATTATTTATACGATCGACTTCTCTTGTCCATATATATAAGTATTTTGTTTAATATATGTGTGGAAACTGGATTAGAAAAAATCTTGTGCGTTTCAAAAAAAAAAAAAAAAAAAAAAAACCATAAAAAATCCACTGCTATGATGATAAAACTTGGTTAATATTATTTTTATGCTTATTAAATTTATCTTTATTAATCTTGTATCAAATTTTATGACCTGTGTATATTCATGTGTTTGTTTTCTTTTTGTGTGACATTTTATTAATAAATCTGTGATCAACGTTAATTTCGTTGTTTAAATCAATTTCTAACTTTTGTTTATTAACTTTTTGTAAGACATGGTTTACTTAATTGACAATATTAAACCAACACTGTAACTGTAATATGATACTATTTTATATTAATTTTTTTTTTTTTTTTTTGTAGAAGTATTTACAGAATACTTTATTGTTTTTTCAGAAATTAAATTAAAATTGTTACATCCTTTATTACTAATACAACAGCTGAACATATTATCTGATGTAAATATGCACTGCATTTATTAAAAAAAAAAAAAAAAAAAAAAATCAAATCTTCAGTTGTAGATAGTAATAACTGGTAATTTGTTAACTTGTGCTTATTATTAATTAAATTAATAATGTTATTAGAAATATTGATGATATAAATACAAATGTACAGTGTTAAGATATGAGTGGGGTGCATTGATAACAAATTTTTTATTTAAAAATGTCTAATTGACATAGTTAGGTTAGGTAAACTTAAAATAGAAAATCATATAAACTGATTCTGACATAGAAGTAATTTAATTTATATTCATTAGTTAACAAAAGGGTTCCATTGTAATAACTTTTTTTTTTATTATAAAAGTGATGTTATATCATTAATAATTTTTTAATTAATGTTTGATTGGTGGTGTTCCTAGTTTTGATTCCTTATATATATATATATATATATATATATATATAAGTCTGAAGGTGCTGTTTTATTTTTAAAATTTCACTTTTTTTTTTTCTATTGATCTATTATTATTTACAGAAATAATTTGTGTTATAACACAAATAACACAATAATTTGTGTTGTGTTCTTATAAATATATATATATAAATGTATAGGATGTAGCATTTAAATATGAAGGCTCTATTTAGATAATGATAAAATTAAACATAGTCATGGACTACCATCTACTGTTGTGATGTTGATTTTTTTTTTTTTTTAATGAGAGTTACATTTTAGTTTCTGTAGAATAAGTTAATATGGCTGGGCTCAATAATATCATTTTTATTATTTACCAAACTTGTTAAATTTCTATTTAAATCTTATCTTGCCATATTTTGTGTAAAAATTTTTTATAAATATTGTTTTAAAATTATTTCTTACATATTTCCTGATAAATAATATTGTTCAAAATGAATATTGGGGTTTTAAAGTTATGTAATATTTATTAATTTTTACTTACACTGATAAATTATATATGAAATGAAAGAGCAGTTCAAATAATTTTTCTTGTAAGTGTTCAACGTGAGGCTCATTTGAAATATGGCACTTATCCAGCTCATAAAAGAGTTCATAACATACTTAAATCAGCAAATCATTTTTACTTACACTGATAAATTATACATTGAAATGAAAGAGAAATTCAAATAATTTTTCCGGTAAGTGTTCAATGTGAGGCTCATTTGTCATATGGCACATATCCAGCCCATAAAAGAATTCATCACATACTTCAATTAACAAATCCGGAGTAATAGTGTGACAGCTACTTCCATCCTGCAATAATGTGACAGCTGCTTCCATCCTACAAATTGGGTAGATCAATGGTGACACGTACACTTGATCTGTTATAAATCCCTCCCAAAAAAAAAAAAATCGCTTAAGGTCAGATCGGCCAAACGTAGAGGTCACAACATACAAGTCGAGTCATCTGATCCCTGGTGATCAATCCAGCAGTTAGACAGATTTTCATTCAACCAGTTGTATAGAATATTATGCTTGTAAGGGGGCGCACCCTCTTAAGCTCTAAAACCATCTTAAACTTTATTTGTCACCAGATAAAGTTCTGTGGTTCATATTGCAGTTGTGCAAAACACCATAGTTGTACCATATCAAGATTTCCTAGGACTATGTACAAAAGATTTTGTTAACACCTTCAACATTGTCTTCAGACATACTCGATTATCCTGCACTCTCCCTTTTAAAAATATAGTCAGTGGTTTCAAACTGTTTATACCATCTATAAATGTTATTGTCAATCGGAGATCACATTGAAACTTCAAACGGAATTGAACAGTAATTACAGATTCATGCTTAGCAAACTGCAAAACACAGAACGCTTTCTTTTTTCAAGGATCGCCATCTTTGCAACTAGTGGTTTCAAGCGGAAGGTAAAGGAAACAGTTTATGAGTTTTAACTTATTTAAAACTGTTGCTTTTTCATTTTATTTATAATTAATTGATGTACATGAAACTTGAGAATATATATTAATAGTGTGTTACCAAATACATCTGTTATTTTATCCTCATTTCTATTACAAGGGTCGTCCACAAAGTAACATCCGTTTTTGAAATAAAAATTAAACCAGTTGAGATACAAAAATTTTATTATATACATCTTAAAACTATGATTTTTCTCTCCTTTTTGACATAATCGCCAAACGAATTCAAGCACTTGTGATATCGTTTAACAGTTTTTGAAATGCCTTCTGCATAAAAATCTGCTGCCTGCGACCGAAGC
>JAAAKQ030249336.1:0-10957 GCA_010016005.3 Zanna intricata | reverse complement strand
ACCACCAAAGAACACCGGTATCCACGATCTAGTATTCAAATCCATATAAAAATTTTTATCTTTACTAGGACTTGAACATTGGAACTCTCGACTTCGAAATCAGCTGGTTTGCGATATCGCGTTAACCACTAGACCAACCCGGTGGGTTCTATCGCTCACCTGTGATGTCACAACAAAGAAAACGACTGCAGCACCCGTACTCAGCGCTCCATGTGATGAGAGGGAGTCTAATAACACCTTATACCCCCTTAGCCGCTAGTTTATTTAGTTAAGTTTTTGGAGTGGAGGTGAATTTTTGAAATTTTTTTGCAAATATTATTATTTTTTAATTTGAAAATTTAATGTATCAATGCCGATATATAAAAGTAATCTGCCCCCGTTCGGTCAAAATCGGTGGAGCAGTTCTGGAGATGTATGGTGATTTGAGGTGCGACATCTAACATCGAAAACACATACGTACATACGGAAAATTTTTGTCCGGTTTATCGAGTCCTTCGGTGTTAAAACGTAAAGATCCGGTGAAAACCGCATACGCTCAAATCGGCCCGATTACCCTACTTTCCTTTCTATACCTGTAGTTCTGCTATAGCAAAATAACAGAAAATAAAGACCCCGAAGACTTTTCTTACCAAAATTTGAATAATTTAATGTTAGCAATACTACTTTTGCTCGCCTATTGCTACCGAGCGGCTGCACAAGAGATCCTAATCTAGAATTTAGGTTTTTATTTAGTAAACCCGAGTAAAACGTTGTTTTTCACCGGTTCGAAAATAATAAATAAGCAGAATAGTATATATAAATTAGGCTATACATTTAATATAATCTCGCGAATATCATAAAAAAAATTAAACATACAATTCTAAAAATCTTAATAATCAAACCGGGTTTAAATATTAAAATCGATCACCAACAGATTTGTTGAAAAGTAATAATTTAGCAGAGAAATTTTCAGTTTATACGTTTTATTAATAAAAACTTAAAACAATGTAAAGTAAAAAAAAAAAAAAAAAAAAAAAAAAGTTCTGGGCACAAAAGAGCAGTAATTGAACGAAGATGGAGTCGGTTCATATTGACAAGAAATAAAAAATTAACTGGAATGTTCAAAGAAATTACGTGAAAAAAATATCCCACCAATAAAAAAAAAAGAAGTCTTTCCGACTTGTAGCATATGTTTCAAATTTTCAGCAGAGTAATTTTTCTTTTTATTTGTAAATTACTGATAAATTTTTTTTTTCTTTTTTTTTAATATACAACATTAATTAAATGACGAAATTGTTTTCCAATGTTTGTAAAACCAAAGTATCAGTTTGATTAACGAAAGAAAAGATCTATCCGCCGTTGAATAATAACAAAAAGTAAATTTATTTATTACTTTAAAGACCATAATAAATCACTTTAGTTCAGTTTTTTCGGCAAGTTCTTTCTTTTCTTGTTGATTTGTTGTTTTTCAGCTTTTCTTTTTTGCCAGTAATTTCTAAGGGTTTCAGATTTTCTTGCCCTTTCTAGTTCAGAGTACACCCGGCTTGTTGTTTTCTTGGGTTTTGTTAGGAATCTTGTTTCTTCGTTTTTTAATTTCTCGTAGTTAACAAAGCAAATATATAAATATACATTTATTGTAAATAGCAAAATATCTTTTGCTTAAAACAGTCTTTTGCATAAACGAAAATATATATTAAAATCAAGATCTGAGATCATTATTTCGCCTTAAAATTGTTCCCGACAGATTTAATTTTCCCGGTTTTCTTTTTTGTTAAAGAGATAACTGTAAGCGATTCTTCATATATATATATATATATATATATGAATAATTGTCATAATTCTACTAGCAAAAAAATATATTCTTATCGTTAACTTTTATAAAAAAACAGAAAGAGTTCCCGTTTGATAGATTTATAAAAGTACTAGACTGCTACGCGCGCGCTCACACACACACACGCCCACACACAGAGTTATTATTCATTCGGAAGGTAATATTAATAAAATTATTTAAATCGTGACAATATTTAAACTCGAGTACTAAACAAAAACAAATTGCACTCAAACGAATGGAAATAAATCGCTTTTATTTATCAAACAAAAAAAGAATAAAGAGTAACAAAGTTTTTTGCGGACTCATCAAACAGTCTGAAAAGAGTATCGTATGCCGATACGCTATCGATGTAAAAAAAATAAATAAATATAACGTAAACAAAATAAATATAAACCGTAAACATAAAAATAAATTAAAAAAAAAAAAAATAATGAAAGGAATGAAAGTTTGTCGTTTTAATATTATATATAAAATATAAATCGTATAGGGGCTGAAATAGAAATGGTGGGGATTTTTGGGTCGTCGTTGATGACGTCACGACCAGAGCAAAGATCGATTGCGGCTGCAGCTCCCTCACGGCTCCTTAATAGTCCAGAGTTGCCAACCCCCGCTCAAAAATATGCCGCTTTCGATTCTAAAACTCTCTCGACACTTTCTTTCATCCAAATCCCACAACAAAAAAAATCATTAAACATTTTTTAAGAATTATTTTTTTTTTTTTTTTAATATCAATTTATAGTAAATAATAATTTTAAATATTTAAATTAAAACGACGTAATAAAATATCTATTTATATATTCCGATACTAATTTCCTTCCGCTGTAATATAACAGAAAGGTCGAACTACACAACGTATTTTTTAAACGACAACCCTGCTTTTGCCGTCGATTCCAGGGTTGACGCCCTCATCCACCTTTTAAAATAAAAACACCTTGTTTAATAAATGAAATACTTTTCAGAAATCAAATCTATCGACAAATATTATTTAAAAAATAACTTTAATATAATTCTTACATAACACCAAAAATCTTTAACGATTTCACAAAGTAACAAACAGCGTAGTTATAAGCGAACAACATTTACTTGGCGCGTCGATTATTTTTAAACGAATAATAGCTTATTTATTGAAAAATTGTAATCGTGCAGTATTAACAATAAAGACAATGAGATAGCAATCGAATGGATTAAATTTTATTCAAGACAAATTCGTATTTATTTTATTTATAAATAATTCGTAAGGGAGTTTCCGTATATTTTACGGATGACAGCAAACACCTCTGGGATGTATCCTATGTACCATTCATCGTTTCCGCTGCGATATCGAACCGATTTATCTTGCACATTTAATTTCAAATAAAAATTTTAAAATAAAATAAAATTTCAAATGTTAAACCGAGTATATTTTCGCACGAATAAAAGTGTATAAATTATTAAAATCTATTTAAGTTAAACAAAAGGATTTTTAAGACCTTTTGAAAAACAAAACGAATTTTTTTTTATAAGCACTTTTATATGTATTACAGGATTTAACTAAATCCTGCCGGATCGAACATAACTAAGAATCGTAGAAGCACTTGCTTTTACAAAAATAAAAGTAACTTTTACCTAGATTAACGAACAAAAAATACATTTTCAAAGAATACTCGTTTCAACGTTTTGTTCCATCGTAAATTATTGGACAGTTTACATTTATGAACGTACACTACTCGCTAAAAAAGAAGTCACTTTTTCTTAAAAAATAATAACACATTCGCCTCTACCGAATCGGATGACAGAACTTTTGTCCGATTCGGTACTGTTCGTGTAACTTATGTATATTTTTGCGTAATGTTTTTATAATACTTGGGCTTACAAAAAAGGGCCTTATTTTGTAAGCCCTACCGTCACTATTTTTAATAAATAAATTATCGAGCCGTTTAAAAAAAATCGTTCGGCCAATTTATTTAAAAAATATATATATATATATATATATATATATTTCTTTTTCTTTTTTGATATTACTCTGTTTGTGAATTTAAAAAATAGTAACGGTATAGAAGTTTTTGAAAACAACAATTTTCTGTGTATTCGTTCCCACCACGCTGAACTAACTAATGTGAAAATTTCAACTTTTCAGTAGAGCTAAAAAACAATTTCAATGTTAAATTTTAAGATTTTTATTCACTTCAAGTTCGGTTCGATCCCTTAATCTCATTCTTTGTAGATTACATACATTATTATCATATCTGGGCATTTATATTGTTGTAAAAATAAAATTCGATACTCTGAAAATTTTAACGTTAACATATTGAAAATTGTAAAATATGGAATATACCCGCCGTATTACTCGATTTACTTCGTAAACAATTATTTTATGCATTTTGGCGGCAATGTATTCCGTTTAGCGAGTTGTATCGATAAAGAATTGCAGGAATCATTGAATAATTTTTAAGTTACCAAGATACTGATAAGTTTATTACAATATTTTAAAATTTAAATAAAGGTACAAAACATTACTACAGAATAATAATTGTAAGAAGTAAACAGACATTCTAAAAAATCCAAAAAGTTATAAAAATATCACGTAAAAAATTACAGTTCCACCTACGTATAGGGTAACTGCTAAGTATAACAATATATTTTCCGATTTCCTTGTTTAATATACTTTATGTAAATATTAATAAAAAAAATAAGGTCAGGTAAAAAAAAAAATTAATAAAAATTACAAAATAACGCGATTAAAGATAACAAGTTAAAACATTTATTTATAAATACCATTGTTTTTCTTCTTCCGTTTTATCTTCTTTCTCGTCTTCTATCTGGTTCGAGTAATCTGTCTTTTTTATCTTCCGACGATGGCAGATTTTTGTAAAACTCATAGTACGACCCGAGTATTTTGTTTAACTTCCGGAATCACCATTAGGTATATCTTCACAGGATAAGATGAATGAATTGTAGTGTGCGTGAAAAATTCCGTGCCTGACCAGGATTCCAACCTCCGGATGAAAGGCTACCGGTCGCGCCACGGAGGCCGTTATACGTCCTGGAAATTAAATACTGTTCGTGTAGATGAAACGAGTCTTTTTTTATATGCGATAACCGGTTTGATTTTTTCGTCTTTTGGGTTTCAAAATTAGCGTTCTGAATTCGGCTTCATCGTAACTTGTTTTTACCAAAATTTTATTCCGAAACTAAATGCAATCTTTAAAAGTAAATCAAGCTTCAGATTTAAAGATCGCTTCATCCTCTGATTTCTTGGAAGTTATTTTTTACCTTTCTTCATTTTCTTTGTTTATTGGTTATTCGTAAGATTAAAATTGAAGAAATCGTGTAACGCGAGGCTATCGCGACTCGAGCCGATCTCACTATCCGACGTGCTTTGATCTTAATTCTATTTTGGAGTGGTGGGGACCAAGTCACACGCCATTTGCCTGTGTCGGGGTTCGAAATAAACATGATTTATAATTTGTAGTTTTTTACGGGTTTTTACAGACGTAAACGCATCGCACTAAAATTGTAATTCTTACGTAGACCGCAACTGTTGTACATCATTCTGACATGAACAATTTCATGAAGAAATTTCGTTACTACCTCGATTTCCTTCAGTTTCAGGAAAGGAAATTACCTTCCTTGTGTAGCGTATTCCTTCTCATTCCTGAGAAGTGTGCTTAATTGAAATCCAACCACCAAAGAACACCGATATCCACGATCTAGTATTCAAATCCGTATAAAAATAACTACCTTTAGTAGGATTTGAACCTTAGAACTGTCGATTTCGAAATCAGCTGATTTGCGATGTCGCGTTAACCACTAGACTAGCCCGGTAGATTGCAGATTTAAAACCTGCAATTTCGAATAGTTTCGTAAAAGAAAATTAAAATTTTTTTTAACAATCTACAAGCTTAAACATTCAGTACAATATTTGTCTATACGAAGAACGAGTAATACGAATCAGTAAATTATGCTTTTGTAGTTATTTTATGATGTTTGTTATTCGTACGATGTATTCGATCAGAATCTAAATCGATGAAAAAATAACGACTTATAATGAATTAAATGTCATACAACAACAATAAGTAAAGGACAAATACAGAACAAAAGAGGCAATCGCTTGTACACGATTACAAATTCTTTTTATAAAAGCAAAACTATTTATCTTATTACAAAAAAAAGTAAAATTAGAAAAAAAATATACAGGACAATTTTCTTAGTCGATACAATTTTATCTACCTCTTTATTCTCTACCTCTTAACGTCGCATTTTAACTGTTAAGTATTAATAAATAACGGTCGGGGATCAATGGAAAATTCTTAACTTAAAGAAAAGAAGAAAAAATTATCATCAAGTACGGCTTAAAAATCATCAGAAAACAGTCCTTTTACTAGAATATTTTTCATAGCTTTATTTTTTACACTGATCGGATTACTTTATGTTTCTGAAACGTTCAGCTGTTCTGCGTCTCAAATTTTGTAGGGTGTTCGAGGATTGTGAACAGAAACCTTTTGTAAAGAAATACCTCGATCTGTTTTATACTAATAAGAATAGAAATTATTAAATTCAAATTTATTTACTTTTATTTATTAAATTACAATACTTCAAAAATAATAACAATAAAATATAAATATGTGTTTTGGGCGCGTGCCTATGTTAGCTAAGTTAGAATGAGTGATCGTGCGTGTGTTTGTGGATACATTTATACACATAGAGGTGCTGAAAATAGTTGCCAGAAAAGCTTAGGAAATTCTGAGGTCGAAAAAACTAAATACAAAATAGAAACGGTCGATTATATCGACTGCCGATCGGTAGGAATCGTTTTTCTAATGTCGTTGTGGAAAGAGACCTATTTGAAATCTCTAAACCTAATCGGATACCTACTTTTACGGTCTTTGTTTAGTACTACGAATTACGCCTTGACTACTGAGCGATTAGGGTTTTAAGACAGCATATCAAAGAATTCCGCGTTCAGCACACAGCGTTAACCGTGCAGTCAAAATAAGGAGCTTTTCTTAAAGAATCTTTACATGATTTATTTCTTACTTTTTACTTCCACATCTTCTTTATATTAGCGTTTTACCTTTGTTTTTTAATTAAATTGTTATCGGTCGTTTTGGTGATATAATTACCTTGAAGGATCCGGGTTCGATTCCCGATTAGGGTCTCTCTGTTTTTTTTTTCTGTTAACCTCCGGAACTACCGAAAGATATTACTTTAGAGGATGAATAACGATGATACGGATGTATGAATGTAAATGAAGTGTAATCTTGTACAATCTCACGTACACTCCTGAGAACGACCACTCCTGAGAAGTGTGGTTAATTGAAATCCGACCGTCAAAGAACACCGGTATCCACGATCTAATTCAAATCCTAATAAAAGTAACCGCCTTTACTAGAATTTGGACCTTATAATTTTCGACTTCGAAATCAGGTGAATTGCGACTAGTTAACTACTAGACAAGCCCAGCCGGCTGGAAAATACCCGATTTGAGTCTGGAAAATTTATTACGAATCGATGCCGACACAGTCACTAACTACTGTAGGAATAATGCGACTTAATAACATATATAAATCGATATAACTGATTCTTAAAATTTAGACTGCGAATAAAGCCACATACGATTACCGATACAGCGGCATATAAAAAACGATTATCTGCAGTAAAATTTCGAATTACTGAAAGA
Source organism: Zanna intricata (assembly GCA_010016005.3). NCBI lineage: Eukaryota > Metazoa > Arthropoda > Insecta > Hemiptera > Fulgoridae > Zanna > Zanna intricata. The sequence continues at coordinate 3,488 of JAAAKQ030249336.1, read as the reverse complement.
TAAAGCACATCGGGCGCCCTCAAATGAGTAACAAACGACAATTTTTGAATCGAACTAATGACGATAAAAAATATTCCATTTTTCTGAATAGGAATATTCCCTAGGGTAAGCTCCTTTCCCTCGTTCATCCTTGTCTTCCTGTTGAAAGGTAAAATGATCAGATAACAATACCCTTTATTTAAAAATCAGGAATTTTTATAAAACGTTCAATTTCTTATGCTTTTATGTCAAATTTGAAAAATTACTTATTTTATTATTCTTCTCAAAAAACGACACGCTAAATAAAAATAGCCATCCGTTCGTTCATTACCTGATTCTTTTGTTAAATTTTGGTGTTCCTTTCCTTACCGACCTACTAGCTTGTTATAGAGTAATTTTGTTATTATTTTTCTTCATAATTCATCCGTTCCCTTTTGTAATTTTCCGACTATTAACAGTAGCACGAATAAATATAATTCTAACACCTATATATACGAATTGTTTCGTTTGTCATGAGCCTGAAGAAGGAAAAGCCTAACTTTTATTCACAGCTTACAAGGTAATAAGTATAACAAAATTCCACTCTTTATTAAACCATTTATTTTAAGTTTAGCCACTTTTTGAAGCGATTAATCATTTACTTTATTCAGTGGCAAAAAATCGAAGACAGCTTTTGAATGGGCCCACGGCAGATTGTAGAACTAAATACAACATTCGACAGTAAAACACATTAAAACTCTGGCGTGGTTTCGTACATCGAATGTTAAACCGGTATCGCATCCTCCCACCGGTGTGTACAATTTGATTAATTATTTTATTATTATTATTTCACAATTCTTCAGCCGTAATATTACATTACAAACAGAGAAGGACGTAATTGTCGGGAATTAATTATTTTTTTATTGTTACAAGTAATAACTGGAAAAACCGTCGATATCCTTTCAGGAATCTTTAAAAATTTATTAAAGTGAAATCTATACTGATCGCCTCATCGCTACGCTTAATTGTTATCCTGATGAACCGGGTTTCGATCCCCGGTTGTAATCTGGAAATATATAACTAATTGGCTCTGACACAGTGGATCCGTTCCATATGAGAATAAATTTCAAATCACCGATCTCGTGGCGGAGCGGTAGCGTCTCGGCGTTACATCCGGAGGTCCAGGATGTAACGTCCCCGTTCCGGATCTCGGCCAGACATCCCATCTTTCATACGATACAAAATTCCATATCCCGCACAACCTTCAATCTTATGTGGATACCATCAAAGCGGATTAAAAAAAAAATCTGATTAAAATGTCTATTTATAAATCGGTCTTCATGAGTTAAAGTCGCTAATAAAAAAAATATTTCTAGAAATAAAGAAGAAATATCGTTACGCTCAGAAGGCTAGATATTGTAGAAGCGTTAGGGGAAACGGGTACAACTGACCCTTACGATGTTAATCTCCTCTCTCCGGATTATAATCACTAAGTTACATCGGTAACTTAGTAATTTGCGCATTAGAAGGTGATACGATTGGATTTATCCGATATTAAGTTTATCGGTCGAGTCATCCTCGACTGGATTACAACAGATATCTACATCTTTAGCAAGAGGTCTGATCTACATTCACAGAATTCAAAACGGGAAAGAAAGGATAAAAGAATAAAAAAATAATGAAAAATGTTGAGAAAATGACAATTTATTCGCACGCATATCGGAGGACACAAAAATCTTAAATGAAAGTAAGCCTCAAACTCTTTTAAATTTCCAAAATCTAAACGGAGGGCATCAATTCCTCCCACAATTCCTCGGGATACTTATTCGAACAGGGAACAGCGAATTAACGATCGAAGATTTTAAGTGTATCGGTTCGTATACCGTATACACTACGATCAAGTATCATTTTCCCCCTCAGGAACTAGAGAGAAAACGGCCTGAGGGCGTAGTTTTCCTCGAGGAAAATCCTACAATTAAAAATATTTCGTTTGTATTTAAACCGAACTATAAACAGCCTTAGATAAAGACCGCTGAAGACTTTGATCTACACGGAAGGAGATTAAAACCGAAAGATCAACATCATTTTACTACGTAACTAGATTTTCATCCGCTTTTTAAGTAATTAATCGCTCATTTGGGGCTATTTCGCTATTCCGTTCCGCAAAGTGTAAATTTTTGAAAATGTAAATCACATCCTGCACTTATTTAACTACTTCGTTTATTCTTTGTTCCGTTACTTACTTTTACCTGGCGTAATTCTTTTTAATAGAACTCCGAATAAAATAATGTCGGGTACGTCGATCTACTTCCAGGATAAATAAAAATTTCACTTTATTTAATTTCCATTAAAATCTCTTCATTTAAAATCGCGTATCGATTCATTTCTTTTTAAAATGTGGATGACGTTTTTCCGTATAGAAAAATAAACGCTTAGCCGTAACGATTAAAGTTTAATATCAGTCGATTCAGATCTTCAATTCGGCCACCATTTCTAGTCGATTCTAATTAAAATTACGACCTTAGTCGAGAAAATTAGGATGCGTTGTACAGTTAAATCGTTCACATATATCATTTCAGTAATAAGGAACGAAGTTATTTTCATCCCAACCCCCTTAGGGGAAGACACCCACCAAGTGGCGATTCCGGCCGCCACACCACCCCTCCCGTTCCTAGCCCTGATCGGCTTTACCGGGAGTCATCTGAATGATCTTCGTACTGATTACATATCTCAGTCATCAGCCAGGCCTCGGTCGGGATGCCCCCGATGCAAGTGCCGCGGTCGACATTTAGCAAGTAAAATACCTCAGCAGCAATCGCCCACGCCGTAGGCTTAGGTCGACCTACACGTAGCCCTATAGCTAAATAACTGCAACGCGGAAGCAAGAAATTCGGCGCCTATTCTAATTAATCTAACTGCCCGTGTGACTCTGAATGGCCATATACGCATCAACGAACTCGATTGCAGATCAAATTCCCACTAAAAATGGTGCTCGCAGCAACGCAATTTTGACCTATAATAACATTACATATTAAAACATACATTCACTTAGGGACCTAAGTGAATTTTCAGTTCCCGATTAAATAAAGTCGCATCGGATATCCCAAAAATTTTCTATTTATCAAATCATTCAATCTCTCTGTTTTTTTCAGTTTAGCCTTCGGAACTACCATAAGGTATTATTTCAGAGGATGATATGTACGAATATGAATGAAGGGTAGTCTTGTACAATCTCAGGTCGACCCTCCTGAGAAGTGTGGTTAATTGAAATCCGACCGCCAAAGAACACCGATATCCGCTATCTAGTATTCAAATCCGTATAAAAGTAACAACCATTACTAGGATTTGAACCTTAGAACTCTCGAGATCGAAATCAGCTGATTTGGGATGTCCCGTTAACCGCTAGAACGGCCCGGTGGGCTCATATTATTCATTCGGTTATGTATAATATGCCATTTTTTTTTTTGTCTTCAGTCATTTGACTGGTTTGATGCAGCTCTCCAAGATTCCCTATCCAGTGCCAGTCGTTT